>VWZK01005668.1:9118-175335 GCA_013396935.1 Baryphthengus martii | reverse complement strand
CATGTAAAAAAAAAAAAAAAAAAGATTAGACACCTGATTGAAGTTCTGCTGAACCATGTATCCATCCAGAAGATGAACCTGGTTTTGTTCATGCTAGAGAGCTGCCTTTACTTTATTTCTTTGTTCCAGAAATCTGGGGCATCTTACTTCAGAGAAATTAGGGGTAGCATTCTGTAAGGTTTCCAGTGCAGAGTGAAACAACAGAAATAGTGAAAATGTTTAGAAATTTGTATCCATAATATATTTCTCTTGAAACATGAGGTTCCTTTGTGTTGTCTGTTGTGGGTGGTTATTCTTCCTTATTAGATTATTTGATTTAGGTAGCAATAAAAACACCCATCTCAGGGAATATGACCTTTCCATTGAAAAAGAGATTGACTGTGTCTGGTGGCACCACGGAAATGCTCTGGCTCCAATTCATGCCAAGAAGGGTTGACCCCAGATGCCCTCTTTTCGGTTTTCCCTTAACACAGAGTTATTTGCTGCTTGGGATGTCATGGGATTTAGCTTTAATTCTGACCAGAAAATGCTCTATGATGATCCTGATAATGTATTTTTTTTCCACTGAACCCTGTACATGGTTCTGCAGCTGAGAGTGAGGAGGGAGAAAACCAACAAACCAGTTGAATAGAGAAATCCTGAGTAAGGCTTATTCTTTTTCTGACTTTGTCCTGTTTTCTGGCTAGCAGGCTGTGGGCCTCTGCCCTCCTGCTCTGGCAGCTGCTGCCACCAAGAGATGGGCCCCCAGCTCCACATACCCCGACCTTCCTGCTGTTCCCTCCCTCGGCAGTGATTTCCAGTACTGGTTTCCTCATCCTGCTGCTGTTCCCCTCCCAGCCTTCCGCCTCCTCTCAGCCCAGCTAGCAGCTTTTTTTTTTCCGTGGGCTGATGAGATTATGGAGTTTCCTACTGCTTGGGTGTTGAGTTGGGTATTAATTTTGCCTGGTAATGAGCTGGATGATTCTCTACAATACATTTGTGACTGTTTTGATGCTTTGGATTACACAATGCAAAGAGGATAAACGTTATCATGGGATGCTGCGAGGAAGATGATTTCCCTTCTTTCAAGGCTAAGTGCTTTTTGGCACCATTTCACGCAGCGGTGGGGAGTGGTGAGGGTGGCGAGACAGCGGGAGCGCTGGCCAGAGAGGGCAGCGCACTGTGAATGATGCATTTGAATACTGAGAGGCTGTGTCGTCAAGTGTGAAAAATGCTGCTTGTCATGTCCTCAAATATTTATGGTGAAGCTTGAGGTATTTCCAGAGCAGCCAGTAAAAGAGTAATGATCTTTGCTGAGGTTTACTCATCTGACTGCAACAACCAAGCGTGAAGAGGCACTACAGTGGCCAGTTTGAGTCTTCCCTGCTTAAATATCACCGTAACATGGTCCATAGAATCGTAGAATGGTTTAGATTGGAAGGGACCTGCGAAGGTCATCTAGTCCAACCCCTCTGCAGGGAGCAGGGACATCCTCAACTAGAGCAGGTTGCTCAGAGCTTTGTCGAGCCTCACTTTGAATATCTCCAGGGATGGGGCTTCAACTCCCTCCCTGGGCAACCTGTTCCAGTGTTTCACTGCCCTCATGGTAAAGAACTTGTTCCTGACATCCAAGCTAAATCTGCCCTTCTCTAGTTTAAAATCATTGTCCAGACTCTTCTGTCCTGAGATGTGCAACAATTGCTTCTCATTATATGAGACCACCTGGTGTAGGAACTGCAGGGGGACGTTTTGAGCGGATGCAGCATCTTTGTGACAGCAAGAGCCTGGCAGGGGACACAGTGGCAGACCGTGCTGGCACCTCACAGGAGGACAAGGGTCAGGGGGAAAAGCACTTTAATTCTTCACCACTGCACCCTGTTTTGGGTGCTCTGTAGGATGGGGTGCTCTTCTTTGGGAAACAATCCCATCTTCCTGTGTGTGCACCAGTCTCCTGGGGGATTTCCATTTCTGTCTATTTGGTCTCTGGGGTCTTTGTGCTGTTGGAGCAGAACCACAGCCCCATCCAGACCTCGTTGAACTGGCTCTCTTGGTGACTTGCTCTGCTGAGTTTTGTAACATGTTTTCCCATCTTGAGGATTTTTGCCAGACTGAGATCATAAAATTTGAGCCTGAAAGACGTGCAGAGGCTGAAGAAGAATCAGTCTGACTAATTTGTCATAATGGCAAAGCGTTCTTCTGTCCTCCTTCTCTCTCATTACAGAGACAATCATTCATTTTTTCCTGCAAATTTGTTCCAAGTTCACTGTTACCTGCTGTGATCTGACTTTGGCTGGTGTTAATTATTTGCAGCAGAAGAGCTGCATCATGAAAAGACGTGAGATTCTGATTTCTTTCTCATTGTTGGAAAAGGAGGGGAAAGGCAGGGCTAAAAAAGACCAAAAAACTTTCTTTCCTGTTGTTCGTTCCTGATCACCCTTTTTAACAAAGCCAAGCAAGAAATGTGGGAGAAGCACGTGTGTTTCTTGCAGAAGTGGTCAGGGAACGATGAGTTTCCACGTGAGCTTTGTCTCACGAAGCAAAATGTTCTATTGAACATGGATCCTTTGCTCTTGTTGTGGTTTTGGTTAGTATAGGACTTACCAAATGGACTGTCTTAGATCTACTACCTTTCTTTGCCTTTCGGTTAAACTGTCATGGAAATTAAAGCTTGTAATACAGGAATGATATAGGAGCCCTAAATTTTAATTTCCTGAGGCCTCTGCTATGACTCTGGGATGGATATTTGATGGACAGAGGCAGAGGTTCATCCAGGAATTGCAGGAGGCTGATACTAGGAGATAAACGATGCTTTTTAATTCCTTTTTCCCCTCTGTTGTTGCCTCCTTCGAGCCAGGATTGCTCAGCTGTGGCACTCACAGCATTTCAACTTGGATTAAGTGGAATCAAAGTGAGATCGGCACAACCTGAACGTGGAGACAAAAGGAAAGAAGATGCACTGACGGCTTCACCTCAATGCTGTTCCTCTTCGCTTTCTAGAAATACAAGATGTATCCCATATCTGGCATGCACTTGAAGCATCTTCCTGCTACATTCCGTGATAAAAGTGGCTGTGAAGCCTGGCTCAGTGCTGAGAGATCAAATCTCTCAGTGATACTTTCATCCTTTATCAGCTGGTTGAGGAGAGCTGTATTTCCCCCCCTCTTTAGAGCAAAGAGGAGGAAGCAGAAGCAGCTCTAGCTGTGCAGGGTTGATTGAGCCAGTCTTTACTCCTCAGCAGTGGATGTTAGGACGGGTTAAGCAGCTCAGTCAGCTGAGTCTATGTGTTTGGGCTCAGTCTGAGAGAGATGGACATGTCCCCTCAGACCATGCCCAGGGTGATCTTGGTTGGCTGTAGCTCCAAGTAAGACAATAATGTTCAACGCACCATGTCTTTGGGGTTTTGTGCAGCTGATGGGACAACCTGGGGCAGATGATGAGCCATAGATTTTTGTCATCTTGAGCATTTTGAAATCTCAGTCCTCCTCTGGGCTTTCCTTGTTTAATAACACGGTTCAAAATGCTGACTTCTCAGCAAACCACCTTTATGGGCAGGAAAATTATATCTTAGAGGTACCAGATGTCACCAGCTTAAAGAAATCCTTACCGATGGTTTTCCAGGTGAATCTGTTGCTTGGTTTCATCTTGATCCAATGCTTTCCGGTGTGATCTCTTCATGCCCCTGGGATGTGCTTTCTTTCGCCTTGCTCAGCTTTTCTTCTTGTCCAAACAAGGTGCATTTCTTTTCATACTTTTTCTTCTTGTTCCGGATGGGCTTTCTAATCAATACTCTTTGCTACTGTTCGGTGGTGACACGGACTTGATACTCAGATGTACTTAAAACCAGTGATTTAACAATATGCGACGTGCATTTCTATTCATATTTTCAGATCAGTAGGTCAGAGGCATCAAATTATTTTTAATTCTGTCTGCTGGATTCTCTGAACTTGAGGATTTTTGCCTGTGGAAGAAAATAACCATACCTCGGCTCATTCTGAAGTCTTCCTGGGGCTTACTCTGGTAAAGATATTTGATGCTATGGTAGAGAAAACGATGCCCTTGCTGATCTCCTCTCATTTTGTTCGCAGCCCTTCTGGATGCAAGGTGCTGGTTATGGACACAGCTGAACTATGGCCTTTTGGGTTTGCCTTTTCCCAGCTACAGGCCATGGCACCTCATGTCCAGGCAGCTGGAAATTGCACTGCTTGTCTGTTTATCCCTGGATTTATTTCATATTTTGCTTTCCCAAGCCGGCTTTTATTCTACCCTCCACCTGTACTTCTAAGTGGCCAGCATCCACCCGGGTTAGTGCACTGAAGGGAGTGATGCTTCCTCTTTGCTATGTGCCTCCTATGTGCTGCTGTGCATGACTCAGCCCCTGCTGTGACTGCCTTTCCCCCTCTCCTGAAGGAGCTTTGTGAGAAACACCAAAGGTTGGTGCCTTTGAGGTCCTATTCCCTAGGGTGTCATCCCTGCAGGACTGCTGTTCTCTTACCACTGCCTTCCTGGCAGCCCCTTTCAAGCTCTCAGAGCTGTGTTGTGGGCTGAGGTGGTTCCTTTAATCTCTAGGAGAGTTCAAAGGGTCACTGGTACTGCTGTTGATGATGGTTCCCTCTTGAGAGTGCACCCTGCTGCAGCAAAATCCTTCAGGAATCAAGGGAAAATAGTGTCTGCTGTCCCTGCTCACATCCTGAGCTTTGCTTTGGAAACCTGCTTTCCTACCTGGTGTCCTGCTTCTCTCCCTCTGCACTGACCCACATCACCACAGCATCCACAGCAAGTGTGAGGATGCTCAGCAGGTCCCCAGGCTCTTCCTTCATCTGCATCCAGGACACTGAGCATTTACTTTTCTTTCCACTCCCCAGTGTTCATCTTGCTCACTCTCCATGGACTCTCTTTCTTCCTGCTTGAGGTCCCTCCCTGCCTTTGTCTCTCAAAGAGCAGGTTTGCGGAAGGTAAAATAAATGTTTGGCACGGCCGAGTCTCTGTGTCCTTAGCTGTGTAAACAGTTACTGTCACAAAGGTGTTGGGTTTTTTTGGTTACATCCAGCAGAGGCTTCCCCTTATAAAGGATTTACTGTTTCCCAGGAAGACAAAAGACAGAGATATGAACCTTCACAACAAATTCTTTCCCTGGAGCAAGTATCTGTTTTGCTATAAACGTGTGGATGCTGATGTGGTTAGTGAATGAAATGTTTTGAATATCAACTGGATCAGGGCCTGGTGAAGGAAGCCATGAGGGGCTCCGCAGGACTGGTGTGGATGAGGTAGCAAACTCAATCATGCAAATGTTGCAGGACCTATGGAGTGGCAGGAGCACAAGGAGGATTGGCACAGCAGGAATCTACCTACCACGCTGGAGCAACACACACCTGGGATTTGCTTGGATTAGGACAAGGCAGCAAACCCCAGTGTCAGGAAAAGGCCTGAGAGAGAAAGGAAAAATTCACTGAAGGCTCCTTCTCTGTTTCCTTCTCACAACTGATTAACCAGAATAAATGGTTAGGAAATAGACTTCCACCCTTCAAATGTAATGAAGTGTTTCCGCGTGCATGCGGATGCTCTCGGGATGCTGGGAGGCTTGAAGGTGTGTGCGGTCTCTGCGCTTACAAGTTACCCTCAGGCACTCTGAAGAATCTTACAAGTGATGTACAGCCTCTGAGCAAGCGATTGCAGCCTGCCAAGAGCACAAGAGATTTGGTTTTCTTGGAAAATGCAAATAGTATTGTGTTCCTCTCACCTCTCTTATCCAGAATGTTCACATGTCTCGGGTGCTGGAAGAGCCTGTTCTTATCTCTGCAGCCTCTTATGGAAATAGGGTTGCTCTTGCTGAAAGCTCACTGAGAGTTAGATGGGTATTTGGCACGAAGTGTCTTCTGAGGTACCTTCCTTGCTGGTTGGGAAAGGGCTGGACTGGAATGGAGAGGCAGTTTTAATGCTTGACCTCTCCTCAGCACAGGCAGCCCCTGAGCAGCACAAGGTGCGTTCCTTTGTACCACGGCTACTCCTCCAGCACGTGGCGTGATGCTCCTCTGACTTGTGTGTCAGGCAGCCAGAGGAGCTGCTGTTTTCCATCTTCTACCTCCAGCCTGTCCCTCCCTGCTCCTGAGTGACGTGGGCTGCTGACAAGTAGCTAATCTGTGCTCGGGCACTGTTCCACATTCAAGCAACAAAGCTTACAAATTAAGCCTCCTGTCTTGGCCAATTTTGTTTCTCCACCTGGAGAATTCATTTTGGCCTGTGAGTAACTCAGTCCAACATCTGCAGTCCTGGCTGCTTCCTTTGCCAGCAGCTCACCCACTTGAATTATGTGGCTCCTCTCCATTCTTGAGGGCTGCATTTCTCCAGAAGATGCATCTTTCTAGATGTCACGTACCATCCAGGCTCAAATTTACCCATTCCTTTGACGTACTTGGACTGGAGATGAAGCCAGTCCTAAAATTGATTAGTGGATGTTTTTCTATTGGTTTTGGTTTTGTTTGGTTGGTTTTTGTTTTGTTTTAGGCTTAAAATTCTAAAAATTCTTTAAAGCTGCTTTCCAGGATTCTCTAGTGGAGTCCTTCTGAGATCTCTGCATCTTTCTCCTCACTCTTAACAATGTTTCAGATCCAGTAGATGAAAGCTGCTCTCCCGTTTTTAAGATCTGAGATTTCATGAGATCATGTGCAGCACAGTGGTATTATTCTGACTGAGGCGCTAATTACCTACGTTGTAATTACAAATTGCACTAATCAGCAGCGCTATTAGCGGTAGCAATGAGGGTGATGCTGTAGCTTCTCTCTCTCTGCCTCTTCCCTGTGAGTGGGAAGCCTTCCTGTCTGCTTTCTAAGCAGAAAACCTGAATTGCAGAGGTTTAATGGTGTGATTAGTCGTGCTGCAGGCCTACTGGGGCTGGCCCCTGGGAATACACCATGAAACCCAAGACCAGGAGGCACATTACGTGATGCTCCATCTCAACTCGCTGCTTTCATATGGGAAAGTTAATCAGAGACTCAGGGGATGAAGAGATTGTGGTTTGTTTGGTTTTGTTTTTTTTTCTTTTTAGTTGCCGTGACAGTATTTTTCATTTAAGAGCAGCATGGATAAAGTACCTGTAAGAATTTAATTGGTTTACAATCTTTTACTGACCCTGGTGGTTACTCATGAGTTGACCTTGTGTCTCTTTTGTGGCTGAGGGGGCTCTTGATTTTCTCTGAAGTGGCTCTACTAGTGCATATTTACACTGAGATTTATTTTACTCTTCCACCCACCAAGGTGATAAGCACCAATCATCCATTTTCCTGGTGACTTTAAGCACCGACCACTCTCGAGAAGAAAAATGTGACACACTGGTTGGTGTGTGGCTTCCATGATGAATGCTCTTCTCTTGTTTTCTGTTTGTTCCTGCTGTCTCTATAAAATCAGTTATTCATGACTGTCACATCGTAAATAAAATGCATTATAGTCACCTACCCAGGCAGAGCTCTGCTTCCTCCAAAGCAGCATCTCCTGTTGCTGTGCTGTGTGTAGGAGTAACCTACTGTTCAACCTTCCTCCTCGTAGTGCTGATCTGGACAGGGCCAGAAGATGAATATTTTGCAGGGCTTCTGGGGCACGTGGTGGTTGAGAGCCAAGGATAAGAATGGGTACACATGTTAGTACTTATTCTACAACTTGACCCAAAGCATGGACGACCAGCTGTGAAGAAAGTTCTGGAGGTGAAGCGGAGCAGGAGGCAGCATATTTCCTGCTCAGGTTTTCTTTGTGGTCATTTGGGAGATTTTAAAAAAATATTTTTAGGTGAAATATGGCATTTTGATATAGTTTTCCCCCCTTTTCTTTGAATCTTTTCTGAATTTTTGTTGAAAAGCTCTCAAAGAGAAATTCCAGGAGTCTTCGAGTTGCTGCAAATGGGGAATATTTCAGTTCCTAAATGGTGGTGGATGTAGTGGAAGAGACACACATGACTTTATTAATACATTTCATAAAGCAGCAAAGCAGTTTTTTGACAAGTTCTAGCTTCATCAAACATCTTTCCTATCTCCTGGAGATAGGAGAAAGAGCATGTGATGCATTCCTCTGCCAGGAACACCACACATCAGGAACCCCCCCGAGTCTTCAACCTGGATGGTGAGACTGGAATACTGGATCCAGTTTTGGGCTCCCCAATATGAGAGAGACAGGGATCTACTGGAAAGAGTTCAGCAGAGGCTACAAGGACGATGAAGGGACTTGAACATCTCTCCAATGAGGAAAAGCTGAGAGAACCGAGGCTGTTTAGTCTGCAAAAGAGAAGCCTGAGAGGGGATCTTATTCATGTCTATAAATATCTGAATGGTGGGTGTCAAGTGGAAGGGAACAGACTCTTTTCTGTGGTGCCCTGTGATAGGACAAGAAATAACGAGTACAAACCAGAACACAGGAGGTTCTACCTCAACATGAGGAGAAAACTCTTTCTTGTGAGGGTGACAGAGCCTGGCCCAGGCTGCCCAGAGAGGTTGTGGAGTCTCCCTCTCTGGAGACTTTCAAACCCCACCTGGCTGTGTTCCTGTGTGGCCTGCCCTGGGTGATCCTGCTCTGGCAGGGAGGTTGGACTAGAGGATCTCTTGAGATCCCTTCCAACCCCTAACACTCTATGATTTTACTGCAGCTCTGTAGCACTCAGCAGGCATTCAATGAGCAGAGACTCAAGGTGCTGTCTTCTGGAAGTTACCTTCCCAGCTTCTCCAGAAGTGCCAAACCTGCCAGCTCGAGGGTGCAGGTGACTTTAACCTCAGCAACATCACTCACTGATATCTTGTGAAAAGCATCACGTGGCTGCGCAACAACTACTGAAGGTTTGCAACTTAGCCCCATTTCACCCTCATTTTCATACGTGTTTCAAAGTTGAGATTAAAGGGACAAGTCCTGGGCAGCTCTTACTTTCCTTAGGCCAGATAGGAGCTGGCAGAGGATGAAAGGCTTTGCAAGGGAAGCTCTCCCTTGCTTGCTCCTGAGGGGTGAGGGAGCGGTGCCATGGCCCATCTGCTGTCTTTCCTGCCCGCTGTGGTCGTCCGTCAACCTCCCTGCTAGTTGTTGCCTCCTGCTCCTATCCAGCGCAGCCCAGCTCTGGGGAATCTGCGGCGACACGAGGCTGTAACGCAGAAAGTGTGGCCCCTCCACTTCTGGCAATTCAAATGCACGTTGCCACCTTGTGCTGTCTGATCTTGTTCCTCCCCCTCCAGACAGAAATCAAAACTGAGACGAGGTCTGTGGCCCCGACCAGCAGGCACTGAACCAGAAATGGGAACATTAAAAAGGAAGAGGGAGAAAATCGGCCATCCGGCTGACACGTGCAGGATCCCGAATCACCCTGCAGACACATGCTGAATGCCAAGGAGGAGCTGTCGGCTCAGAGCGATGTTTTGGCTTGCTCCGTTTCAAGGATGGGGTCATAGGCTGTGCTGTCAGGTGGGGGACGGGAGAGGGGAGTCAGGAGACTGGGATGTGCTGCCAAAATCAAGATAAGGGCTCAGCTGATGGCAGCTCTCACACCAGCGGCTGGTACCGGTGCGTGTCGCAGTGCTGAGCCAAGTTGTCCCTGCAGTCCCTTCTCTGCAGGTTACACGGTCCTGCCAAGTGAAGGAAAAATGTCTGCTTTGAAGGGTAAAGTGTAGACTGTGGATATAAAGCTACCTCTGGCACTTTAAGCTACTTTCCCCCTCCCATTCTCCTACCTTCGTCTCATCTCCTGCTCCTTCTTGGCTTTTGAGGATCATGTGTGGGTAATGAGGAGGTGATGAGGTGAGATTTTAGCCAAGATCAGTGATCAACTGGAAGTTTGTTAGAAATCAACAGGTAACTGAGGATTTGAAGGACATGGCAGAGTTAAGGTGCCAAATGAAAGAATGAAACCACTCATGTACAGGGGGGACGAGTGTCTGATCCCACATTTAACCCTATGGATCAAGCACAAAAAGAGGGTGTGCTCAAAAGGGAGGGGTTGGAGAGGCTGGTTCAGAGCCCCATAAATGATAGATAGGAAAGTACATCTCCCAGTGGGGCATCAAAAACTTCCCAGAGGTGATACCAATTAGCTTGGGGAAAGTCCCAGCGTGGGTGTCTTAGGGGGTGGCTGCTCTGTTGTCTCAGCATCTTTTCAAACTAGGTGTTAGGATGTACTTGGGCAAGATTTCTGAAATGATTGGATGATCTTTGCTTTCTGCCTCCCCTGTACAGTCTTTTTCTAATGCTTTGATACCAAGATACTTGCTTTCCATGTGATTTTAGCAAATAGCAGGATCATTGTTACCTTCAACCCAGAGCACGTGGGCTATTTCACTTTGACCCCAGAGCACCCACCCTCATTTGTAGCTCTTATCTGACTTGTGTTTGTCAAAGCCGTCTTAAGCCTGGGAAAACTCAAAGAAAGGCTACCAGGGAAGAGCAGACCTCTCCAACACCAAAGAAGTGCTAGTGTCTCTGTGACATAATATTGTGCTTCTAGAAGAAATTCTGCTGCGGTGAGAAGAGAAATGGAGGAGGGTTTTTAGTGTTGGGACTAATAATTTGTATTTTGCAACTGGACAGATGTATGTGGCGATGAGTCTGGATCTCGTGCTAGTGGGCATAGTGTGGCCCTAGAACAAAAGCAGTGTGTGCCCATGGCAGTTTCATCCTGGAAGAGAGTTGCAGAGGCAAACAGCTGAGCTACAATCGGAGTAGTAGTTTGCTGGTCAACGACGTGTAGCGCGCTGCGGTTTCCACTCACCGCTGCTGGCGTTGACTGCACAAGCTTCGTGAATACAATCCGAAAGAGAGAAGAAGGGCTGTGTGTCTTCCCTGACTTCTTGTGACATGTGCTTTCTCATTCTTCTCTCTCCTCAGTGAATTTGCCAAAGAACGAGAGAGGGTAGAAAACCGTCGAGCTTTCCTGAAACTCCGTAGGCAGCAGCAAATTGAACGGGAACTAAACGGATACTTGGAGTGGATCTTCAAAGCAGGTAAGGAATCTCCTGATCTTGGTTCTATATGTTTTGTGACAAGTAGAGTCTGGTGATGACAGACAAGAGCCCTGGAACCAGTCCTCGGTGTTGGCCATGGAGGTAACCCAAGACCAGAGAGGGCCCGGCCAGCACTTGTTGGTTTCGTTGGGCTTGTTTCTGAGCAGTCGCACTAAAGTTCTTGCAAAAGATCTCGGTTTGGTTAAGCAAAAATAAAAGAGCTGTGCCAACTTTCTTTATTGCTGACTTCAAAGCAATTGTCTTAATACAGTATAATATAAAAAGTGATACAGCGCCCAAAGCCACCACAGTGGGGAAGCTGTTCCCTTATATGAGTCATTTATATTTTATTTACTTTCCAGCACAGCTGTTTTATAAACCTCTTTTGCTATGATGGTAAAATACACTGGAGTGTCATTTTTACGAGCTACAGAGATCACCTGCATGAAACTCACCCCGGTACATATTAACATTGCTTTATAACTATTATAACTGAATGTTGCACTTTATTGCAAGCCGTGAGCAGCTTTAACAAGGACCCAAATGCACTAATTTAACAGCAAATAGCATGCTTTACTTTTCCTTTTTATTGGACAGTAAAGATTACCAACCATCTCTCTGTGTTATAGAGTAGCTGAGAGAGATGTATGTATTGATGTAACCACAGTGCAATTCATTCACGTAGCACGAAGAAAACTTCTGGGGCTGATTTACTTCCTTACCTGCTTTTTTGAGAAGATGAAACATGGAAATAATGCCTGTTTAGAACAACGATGAGGAGAACTGTTGGTTTCTCAAATAGATTTTCAGGTGCCTTTCTAGGCAGGTTAACTTCAGCCTTACTTATCCCTTGACAAATGGGGAAACTGAGGTCCCGAGTTATCCGGTGACTCTCCTGATATCAGCCAGTAGACCAGTGGCAGGACTGGCAGTCTGAGGTGGTCCTAAGCCATGGGCTGGCACTATACTAAAAGCCATGCCATCATTCATTGTTTTGAAATCCATACTGATGCCAGAGGCCAGATGTGCTAACATGTGCTTGTGCAAGCAAAGAATTGTACGGCCACAGCAACTTGTGGCAGCGTCACAGGTGCAGAAGGTGTGTACGAGCCAGGGGTCAGAGCATCCTGGTGCTGTTCTGCTTATGAGTGGCTCTTTGCCTGGTTTTACAGCTTCTGTTTTCTGTGCACAACCTGGAGGCTGGTATTCGGGAGAGCGTTTTCAGATGCCTCCTGCTGCTCTGCTTCTGTTTTCTCCTCTGCAGTGCTCTGCCAGCCGGGGAGCAAGGGGTGGCTGTAGGACCTCCCCGAGAGCTGTGGTCTGGACATGACTTTTGACAACTTGGCCAGAGAGGGAAAAGGCTGAAGAGCTGAAATGTAAAATAGGAAGCAGCAGAAGCAATTTATATGGTGGCTTGAACCCATTATTTGGCGTAGTACTATACAGAGTGACAATTGAGTGTCGGTTGTATTGACGGACGTTTATTCCCTGTGACTGCTCCACAGCAACTGTCCTCCGTTGGGTAACCACACTTCATCCTGTGGTTCTGTGCGATTCAAAAAAAAATGAATCATTTACTGTCCTTTCCACTTATAATTTGTCTCCCCATTTGTTTACAGCTTTTGTTCTGCCTCAAATTCAAATTAATTAATGGTTTAGCTGGTGGCCGGAGCAAAGCGCTCTCTGCTTCTCCCTTGGCTCTAGTGCCATCTTGCTTTTACGGCTCTCAGGACTTCTCGGTCTCTAAATCCTGGTCTCCCCATCAGAAAAATAACGATAAGAATTCCCTCACAGGCATGTGGGTTGCTTCGTTTCATTATGGTGGCTGTTGTGCCAAGAATTGCTGTGCAGAGGTCATTAGCTGAACTTGTCTAAAAGTTGAGGTGAAGAAGTTCTAAACCACACAGCCAGCCTCTGCTCCGACTTTGCATCCCTTTGGGAACGATTATTCTATTTCTGTCTTGCCGATGTTGAATAAATGCCACATGAACCTGCTGTAAAATGCCCATCTTTTTATTTTGTCTAATGACACAAGTTCCAGAAGGTTTTTCTAGAAGGGGAAAGTATATGCAAAATAGCTGAATCAGGGAATAATAAAAATATCCCGTAAGGACATTGTTGAAAATACAATAGGAATATTAAAAAGCTTCCTAGTCCAGCTGAATAATGACAATAATTAAAATCAGGTTAGCAGCATTAGTGTAAATCTTTGACTACAAAAGTTAGTGTGAAGGCTAATCACGAGTCGAGTGTTTAGAATTCAGGCTCTGAAATTTGGGACTGTGCCTCCGATGGGCATTTCCCATTTTGGTTTTAGAAGCTGAGATTTCAGTTATGAAGTGATCATGATTTTTCCAGACTAGATAATGAGTCTTCCTCGTCCAGGACTGTGTGTGGGCCAACAGCCAAAGCAAACTGCTTGAGTAGGGGGAGGAAAACAGCTGGGAAGGACAGTCCCAGACAGTCCAGCCTGTACAGAAATTTCTTGTGACAGCCCCAGGCAGCACGAGGCAATAAGCTGTTTGCAGAAAAGAGAGCAAAAGCTCTTGTTTTTCTGCTCTGATGTAACTCAGGAGGATTTTGTTGTTATTCATGCAAATATCTAATTGTTTTAAAATCCCCCTAGCATCTTTGACCTCATTGAATCTTGTAGTGAGCAGTTCCATGTGGTAACGGTTGGTTTAATTTTAAAAACCAGATCAACCCACCAAAGAGTATGTCCTGTCAAACGGTTTGTCCCGTCCTCCAGTTTAAATATGCTGCCTTTCCACAGTGAGAGGAACTGCTCAGGAGTGCATGGCGTAGTTCTTTCTATTACTTTTCTTTCTACTCAACCCCCTCTCTTCCCGTGGAAGGTTCTTCAGGCTTCTAATATTTATAGTATTATCCCGGAGCATTTGGGTTGTGGTTTTTTGGTTGTGTGGTTTGGTTTTATTTGTTTTGGTTTGTGTTTTTCTCATTTATTTTTGATGCAAGGTAGGAAGAGTGGAAAGATGCATTCCAGTGACTCATGCAATGGCATCTTAATACTTCATCTGATTGGTTTTACTCTGTGATGTTTTACGTATTCCGAGCAGCTGCTGGAGCTGGAAAGGAGGTTTCCTTGTTCTCGGTACTGCTCAAGGTTTGACCTCAAGGGCTATAACTGGCATAGGACTAAGAAAAGTGTTCGAGTGTCTAAAATCACTCCTTTATCTGTACACTGCCTCCCATTTGTCACCAGTGTTTTTGATTTAGCATTGTGCTCATCATTTATTGACCACTCTTGAGTGTCTTCGCTGTTTCTCACAGGCCGTGCTGTTGGTGATCTGAATTGTGTTACGTTCGCTTTTGCTGTACATATTGCATTCAAAAAGTGGTTCAGATAAAATGTTCGGGTTGTTTACTACCCACCCTTTCTTATATTGAAATTGTAGACTATTTAGTTCTCAAAAAAAACCCCAATAGATCTTCATTTTCTCCCTTTTAAATGCTGACTTGAGCATGTTCCAGATCTGATCTAGTGACTTCTCTTACCTTAATGTTGTAAGACAGAAACTTCTTTAATAACCTGGCTCTTGAGTGACTGACATTTATATTTTAATTATTTTTTTGTTTCTGGTGGTACTTTAAGTTTTTTTCCAGTGGTGAAATAACACAAAAAGGCAGAAAATATGGATAAGAAGTGCTTGGGAAGTGTTCAAGGAGGCACCTTGGCACGGCTGAAAGATTTTGGTGCCAGCTCACTATTGATAAATCACCAGAAGTGCAGCTGTGGTTGAGACTGAAGCAAACACAGCTCAGGCTGGTTTAAGTGCAGATTTTTTTTTAAATACAGTTGGCAGCATATCTGCTTGAGAGATCTACAGCAAGGTGTTTTGAACAGTGACAACTTTAATGTGCAAATACTTGTGTGAGTTATACTTGATACAAGAAGGCTTAATTGATGAAGTGCTTAACAAATGCCTTCTTACCAAAGGGTTGGGGAATGAAAGAGAAAATGATAACACAGATAATGTGCTGGAATGCTGAATTTAGGTGTGCATGACTTGGAAGGGAAGAATCAATCCACGGTCTCACCAGTTTCCTTAGGTTTTGCAATGACTTTCTTCACTTAGAATTATACAAAGGCCAGGTATGAAGTTTCTACCTTTACTTATTTCTCAGGTGCATATTGAAAAGCAAATATATAGCGTAGTCAGGAGGGTTTAAGTGTTTTCAAATGAGATAACTGTTGGTTTCCTGTAAAATTCCCACATCACGAGGCCAAGACTAAGCAAGGAAAATTGCAACTCAGCGGAGTCTCTTTAAGGATGTCAGGAAGAAGTGTTGTGCCAGTTTAAATGACTTATAAATGACTTATAAATGTGTAAGTATCTTGAAATCTGTTTTCAGTCTTATAAAACTAGCACATTACAGGCCAGAAGGCAATGATCAAATCTATCATTTCTTGCATCTCACAGGATTTAGGCCAAAAATGTGTATGGTAATTGGTATGTCGAGCTCATAAACACGGACTTTCTGTATCGTTTAGAAGTGAACTGCATGAATCAGTTAGAAACAGACCTGTAATCTTAAATTGAATCTTGAAGAATTAAGTTAACTGGTTTTTAGTAAATTCCTCAAAGAGACTGACTCTTCCAACTGCTGGAATTCAGCCGACATAGGTGTAAAAAGCAATGCTTTGCACTGCGGTGCTCCTGTAGGCACAAGACAACAGTTCTTCTCCCCAAACTCCTCTTCTTCAGTTCAACCTATATCAAATAGTCTTGTTGGTGATGAGTAAACCCTGTCCTGTTTCACGTGCTCTGTGCTGGGACAGGCTCTACTCTTCATTTCATGTTTTAGTCGGGCTCTGTGTGAAGGCAGGAGCAAGTCCATTTGAAATTGTGCCTTTCAGAGGAATTAAAAGTGATGGAGCCAAGCGATGTAATCCATGCAAATGATTTTGCCGTCTCTGCTTTCTCCATTAAGCTCCTCAAAACTAGCAGCTATTAGGCTGTCATGCTGCATTTCCAATGGAGAGAGGAGAACTAGAAGTTCTCAGCACAGGGTAAAGCTCTTAAACCCACAAATATTCTTTTGAAGATGTTTCCCTTATCTTACAAGGACATGCATCATTTTGAAAACATTTTGCTCGGGGACTGGAAGTCTTTCAGTTCAGAGCTAAACAAGTTGCGTGTCTTCTGCATTTTAATTCTTTCCAAGTCCACCACTTCCACCGATTCTCAGTGCTTCTTCTAGTAAGCAGGCGTTGTGGGAATGGGTTTAACCTCTCTCTTCTAGCTTGCCATTTCTTGATGTGACAAAGCTTTATGAGCCTCAGGTTTCAGCTTTCTGTAGAAGAATCATAGAATGGTTTATGTTGGAAGGGTCCTTAAAGATCATCTGGTTCCAACTCCTCTGCCATGGGCAAGGACACCTCCCACTAGAGCAGGTTGCTCAAGGCCCTGTCCAATCTGACCTTGAAAACTTCCAGGGAGGGGGCATCCACAGCTTCCCTGGGCAACCTATTCCTGTGTCTCACCACCCTCATTGTAAAGAATTTCTTCCTAATATCCAGTCTAAATCTACCCTCATCCAGCTTAAAGTCATCACCCCCCGTCCTATCGCCACAAACCCTTTTAAAAAGTCCCTCCTCAAGAAACAGAGCAACAAGTGCCTTGATACAGCTAGGAGAAGACCCCTACAGCAATGAAAAAGGGCAGCAATGTGTGTGAGGTGACAAGGGACAATAATCACTAGAAAGACATGTTAGGGTTCTCCATGAATATGCAATGGCTTCTTCTAAGCAATGTGTATATATATATTTCTATTTAACAAGTCTGAAGCTTCAACAGTTAAATTCAGTTGTTTTTCTTTTCCCTAACTTCTGTTGCCTGTTGAACTCGAGTTATTTCCTGTAATCTACTCTGATTTGGAGCCCACAATGTCCTACCTGCCCATGCCAAAGAGGAAGAGAAAGGGCCGCAGGTTTCCCTGCTGCTTTGCCTGCACTGTTTAACTTGCCTGTACCTCAATATAAGGTCTGCCTTTATTTCCAGTCCCATAAAACACGCTGTGTATTGTCAATACTTAATGACCAACAATTAATCTTACTGCTGAGACACTTCTCACTGATATCCTAGTGAGGCATCTCTGCCTTTGTTTGGAGCCTAGAAGCTGCTGATCTGATACTGTCTTGTTGCTGAGTATTTCTTCCAGTACAGAGGCACTGCCGTTCGGAGGTCTGTCAGGCGTCCTAATTATCTTCTTCCAATCTCTGTGTTTACAGAGATGACTAAAGGCAATACTACTTCTGATCCTCTGCTTAGGATACCGTACGGCTAAGGAAAAAATATCCCAGCAATGATGATTAGGCTGCTGAGCTGTCTTTTTAGCAGGCTTTATAAGCCATAGAAAGCCCCATGAGGGTAGATGTGGTGATTTGGTTTCCCAGAGGATACAAGGCAGACAGGAGTGGCTACCAAGGGAGAAGACTGGGGAGCAGTGGTGGAGGAAGGTCAGACTCGAGGGAATTGCAAAGCTGAAACCCGTATTTTGTTTATTTTAGGGGAACTGTAGAACTGAGCACTGGTGAGATGTATTTACGGATGGAGATAACGTTTGGGCACCAACTCAGGGCCCTGGATTTGGGTCAAAGGCTCAGCTGGTTTTCAGAGCTGTCTCAAAAGAACATATACTTTGTAGATGAAAATATATTGATATCAAGTTGCCACACCTTACAAATTCCAAGGTCCCCCTGGCATTTGTCAATCTGGTTTCTGAAACCTCGGTACGACTAAACCCCTCCCCAGTCTGTCTGTGGGGACACAGGTGACACAGGCACATCAGGTGGCATCGCTACCTCACTGCAAATTATGATGATTATGCCTCCACACAGTTCCCAGTCCCCAGAGGTGATCTGGGGACTGAGGGTTGTTCCTTCTCTCCTGCCTTATAGGATAGTGGAGGGTCAGGAAAAATTGCTACAGGAACATGCAAAACAAGAGGCCACTCAGAAAACAGGGGAAATGAAGAATATCTTCTTCCTATGACAGATCTGTGAAAGGAACCAGCACAATGATTTTCCTCCTGCACTGATACAAATCAAGAGCAAAACTGAGCTTCCAGCTGAGTGAATAGGCTCTTTCTTTCCTAGAGTGTTTTAGATGTTGGGGTTTTCTTTGTGTTTTTCATCGTGTGTTGGTTTTTCTTTTAACAAGATACGACTGGAACCATCAACCCTCAGAGCAATGACCAGAGATCTTCCTTCTGCAGGCCCAGCTCTCTCGCATTGTGCTCACCAGGGTGCAGCCCCTGAAGACCAGCCTTCTCACCTTTGCTAGCTCATTATTTTTGTTGCTTGTCACTTGCATGGCAGGGTGTCCATTCCCTGCACTGGTTTTTATTAGTCCATTTAGCCACCAAAAGCTGCACCAAAACCCTTTTTTCTTTCTGGATGTGGCAGAAGAGCTCCTCTGGGATGTGCTTGCTTTCCTGCACTTGCTCTGTGTACTAAACACACAGTCTACTCCCAATGGGTTTGAATTTTTACTTGGATTTCCTCATGGGTAGCATAGGGAAAAAAACACATTTATTTTGTGCAGAGGAGGCCAAAATGTAGAACTCCAAAGTACTGATGACTGAACTAATCCTTAGATCCATGCAGAAGCCTCTGCGTGGACTATTGACTCTCCTGGTGCTAGGAGCTAGACTCGTTTTTATGCAGAGTCCTGTGCAGAGTTGTGGGTACATCACCTTCAGATATGACACAAATCTTTTAAAATTGCACTCCATGAACAGTGCAGGCTTAAAAAAATTCTACAGGAAAATATCACTCTAATACCATCTCAAGTGCATGCTCCTTCCACCACAGGTTTGCTTTGTGTTCCGTGTTTACAGGCTTTTTGTCCAGCTGCCCTTGGGAAGGAGTTTCCATATATAAACCATCCCTTCTATGCATTTTAGGGCTTTCATGCTCATTGTTAATTGCAATTTAACCCCTTCCATGTTTTCAGCCCCCAGACACCAGTATAGCTTTTCACTGGGCAAGACTTGGGAAGAGCCTTTTGGTTTCTTAGGTGCTGGTTTGAGAGAGCTTCTTGAGATGTCTAAAAAAGCCCGTTTCACTTTTCTGACTTGTCTCAAGGAAACTCAGAAAACATCCAAATTGTATTGGCTTGTGGATTTTTGGAAGGATTTCACGCCTTTAAAAGTGCAGATTTTTAGTTGACCTGACATTTTTTAACCCTCTCTGAGCTCCCCTTTCTTCCCTGTCTCTGGTGCACTAGTTTGCACTTCTGTATTTTGTTCTCCTCTGCTTGAGTTTCCAGTTTTTCCCTGGTCCTGGATGTTATTTTTCAGCCTTCTTAGTTTGCTATCTTATTAATATATCATTCACTCTCTCTCCCAGATGATTAATAAAGAGATTATGTAAGCCTTGTGTGGTCGCGCTGATCCCTCTTGTATTCTTCTAGACGTCTTTCCAGCTACACACTTTGAAGTTTGGCCTGTGGGTTGTTTGGTTTTGGCTGGTTTGGGGTTTTTTTATTAGTCTTCCATCTAGGCTGGATTTAAATGGACTTTAAAGCAAAAATTTGTGGGAGCACCGTGTCAGAAATCCCAAATTACATCTATGCCACGCATGCAGAAGAATGTCATTTATAATATTACAAGGAAGCGTAGAGTTTACCAGCCGCCAACTCAATATTTTGTTTGCTTTAGATTATCCTTTAGAAAATCCTGACATAATTTTACAGCAGCAAGTTGCAATCTGTGGCTCACAGGCTGCGTGGTTTTGAGTATTGGCGCAGTGTAGCCACGCACTGCAAATGGACTCGGGTGATGACAGTTGCATTGTGAAACCTCAGGAGATTGGGTTGTCTTTCATGCAGATAAAAAGAAGTCAGTTTGGAGAGATCGGGGATTTTTTTTTTCAGTATTTTCTAAATTCTTTTACTGTAGGGAAGTACAAACTTGTCTTTTGCAGATGAGTTACCCAGGAATGGGAAACCAGTGGTGGTGTTCTTGCACATATTGCGCAGCCTGGACTGCGCTAGCAAGAAGTCCTCCGTGGAAACTTTGCTGTGGATTTTAATTGGGCAAAGATTTGATATGATGGCTATTTGATGACATTCTGTCTCCTGTGATGTGACGTTTAGCACCCGGTCCTGTGCCGTGAGACAGAGAATCCATTTCCCAAAGGCTGAGTCCTGGTCTTATTGATGGAGATAGGAGAGCAGCTACGGGTGCAGAGCATCTTTTGCTTTTCAAACAGTGTTTTCAGCATGGCTGAGCATGAGAGAACATCCTCTGGCTTGTGGAGACCTTTGGTCTTGCTTGGCTCTGAAGGAAATATCTTGGTCTCCAGAAGTCCCTTGCAGATGATAGCTGGGTAAACAAACCAGAGTGGGTGGTTGGTTGTGAAGATGGAAATCATGGAGGAAGTGCTACAGCCTCCAGTGGTTTGCCTGACCTCCTATCCCTGTGCAAGAGGGGCACAGTGTAAGAAACATTCTGTCTGAGCCATGCCTTCCTCCGCAGAGTTGGTGTAACTGGGAGATACAATGGGGTAAGGTTGGTGGCAGCTGGGACAGATGCCTCCTGCAACCAGCTCTGCTGGTTTCAGAGCAGGGACAGGATAAATCCGAGGCTGAACGTTGCTATTTTTCCTTTTACAGAGGAGGTCATGCTGGCAGAGGAAGACAAGAATGCAGAAGAGAAATCTCCTCTGGACGGTAGGTGGTTTTGCTGTGCAGTTTTCCTCCTGTGATACGTGAGAGGTTCACCTGCTGTACGCTGCCATGGCTTTCCGTTGTAACCAGGAGGGTGTGAGGAACACGCTCGTGCATGCACTTGGCAGAAGTCGGGCTAAAGAATCCCTTTCCCGTACCGGGTCTTTCCGAGGTTGCAGGTGGATGATGAGCAGTTATGTGACACACCACTCTGGGATGGGGAGCTGCCCTCGGGGGTCGGTCGGTCCCTAAGCCGCCTGCGGGACCGCAGCGTGATGGGGATGCCCGTCGGCCTCTGCCCGGCGCGGCCGGCTGCGTCTCTGCGCGGGTTGTGGCGGGGTGTAGGCTGCGGAGCGGATGCCGGAAGAGAAACGCATTGAGCGAGAGAAGGCAGGGCTCGAAACCAAGGCTTCCAAATGGCTTTGACAAAGAGACTAAGACCCCTGTTACTTGTAAGCAGTAAGACATAACAGGGTGTGGTGATCCTACCTTCCGACACGTGACCCTAGCACTGCAGGATGGCTGGAGGTACCGAGCTTCGGATGCAGGTGCAGCGAGGCTACGGGGATCGCTCTCCCTGTGCCTCCAGACCGATGAGCTGAGCTCTTAGGATGCGACAGCCAGTCAAAGTTCAGTTAAAGATTCTTCCCTCTCCCTTTTCTGACCATCTTTCGTCCTCCCATGTCTCCTCCTTTTCCCTCCCCTCCCTTTCCCTCCTCTTTTTTTTTTCTCCTCCCATTCACTGTCAGGGAGGGCCGCCTCGGAAGGGCCGATTCAACAAGGCACGGCACCGGCAGAGACTAGCAGCGGCAGCAGCTACAACAGTGAGTGGATTGCAAATCACCAGGGGCTTAGGCGGCACAGCGGGGCAGGGCTTCTTCCCCCCGCAGCCCCACGCGCCCAGGTCACCGGAGATGCTTCCTGGGTGGTTTTACACCTCGCTCGGAGGCAAGCAGTTTATTGTGGCATCAGGTTCCCAGCTGCTTGCCCACCTTGGCCAACCCGATGACCTGTGCTCGAGGAGGACTCGGGGATGGAAGAGCTGGGGCTGAAGAAGGTCAGGGCTGAGGTGTGCTTGGCAAATCTTGGTGCGTGCGTGTGTGGGGGTGTGTGCGCCGGGGAAGTTTGTCCAGCAGGTGGGTGCAGCCAGGGCTGTTAGTCTCGAGCTGAAATGAGTGTCTGGAAGAGCAGTCTAAAAAGCTGAGTGATGCAAGCAAACTAGAGGTGGATGCAGGCCATGGAGGAAAGACCCAGGTATACAAAGGCTCCCTCTATACTAGTAAGCTAAAGGAGCCGGGCAATGTTCCCAGTCTTGAAGGCAACACCAGTTGGAGCAGCTCACATCTATGCTGGTAAATTGTCTTAATGTCCAAAACAGGGGGACGTTGCATCCAAGGTGCCTGTAGAGATGGCACAACCTGATGGCTAAACACACGGGGAGGAGAAGATAAAGCAGAAGGTGCTCAATTCATGCCGGGGAGCATTGTAAAAGTTTGCTCCCAGAGCTCTTTACGTTCCAGCGCTGGGGATGGCCCTGGACATGCAGGAGTGTACTGGGACTGACGAAGCCTGAAGGACCCAAAAGCTGATATTGCTGGGACTGAGGATTCAGCCTACTGCTGGGTGGGGAAGAAAAGAGCAAAACCATTTATCAGCACGAAACTGGGTCCAGAGCACAGGTTCAGAGCATCCTTTCCTCTTCGAACCTCTCCGAACCTGAGTGATGTTCTGGGTGTTTCCTCGACCCGACAAAAGCACTGACCCTTGTTTTAGCTGCGGAGGAAGAAGCGCATCCGTTTCTCTGTCAAGACAGGGAAATTTGTGTAGGGTGAGGGGATCCTCTCGTGCGGTACGAACCTACCCCCCGGGCAGTCGCTGCAGAGTGAGTGGGTTTGCTGTGTGTGCCTACTACCAGTATGTATCACCACACCGTGGGGTGTCTTACTGCTGATAGCAAGCGGTGCTTAGTTACTGTGTGTCTTGAAGCTGTTACAAAACTGTGTCAACGTCTCTTTTTCTGCTAGTTCTCAAGGTTTCGCAGGTAGGTGGTCACGGGGGCAGCATCCACGCTGCTCCTGCCTTACCCCTGGTGCACCGGGTGAGCGGTGCAGACCTCTCCGAGCCTTAGGCTGCGGTTCTCTTTCCCCGTCGAGTGACACGCTGAAGTGATGTTTGCCCTCCCCACAAAAGATGTTGGACAAAGCGTGTTTCCAGAGAGTTACGACAATCCCCGGAGGGAAGGAATTGTCCAGTGGGTGCCGTTAAGAGCATGTTGGCTGATTTGTGGCGGTTGCTCTCGACGTAGCGTTTCTGCTCCTTAAGGCGTTTGCTCTGTGGTAAAACTGTATCCGAGCACCGTAAATGCTGACTCCTTAATGGTGCACATTGTAAACAACATTAATGTTTTTAATGGCTAGAAGCACTCATCTCATAACCCACCGGGGCTCAGAAAGATTCAGTGACCCTGCCCAGCCTTTCTGCTGCGCTGAAAGGTCCCGCAGCTGCAGTGACTTCCCCCACCCTCCTGCGTCTGCCGGGGTGAAGCGTAAGCGTGCAGACCCGCACCTGGCAAACCTTCAAGATCTGGAAGGTCACATAAATAAGTGACCCTGGCATTGATGTATACAGAGGCCCTACAAGGTCGTAGGTTGTCTCGTTTGCTCCAGCTTACCCTCGCGTGAGAGCTTTAAGCTGGCATCGGGAAGTAAATGCTGGCCCTGGCGAGTGAAGGGAGGGCGACAGAGAATCCCTTCTGAATGCTCACGGGGCATTTTCTCTTTAATTTGCACACAGTGTTGAAAAGAGCCGCGATAAAGAAGAGCAAAAATGACCTGATTCATGCTGAAGAAGGTGAGGACCATTTCACAGACATTTGCTCCGTTGGTGAGTACTGGCTTCGCATTCCCTGAGATTTAGATCTCCACCTAAACGCGTTCATGTCGTGTTTCCTCTGAGCGGCTCCTTTGCTCCAGAAGCTGCGGTTTCAAGACAGAGGAATTATCACTTCTCCTGCAGCAGCACTCAACTCCCCAAAACAAACAGCTTGGTGGCTTCAGCCTTTCCCCATCGCTGCCCTGCTCGGCTCCTGCATGCTGTACCCTTCGAAAGAGCCCTGCCGAAACGCTTGGAGAATCCGTGCTGCCTTGGCCATGCCGCGATTCTGCTTGGAACATGCTCATTTACGCTTACGAAGCCCAAATACGTCAAATGGCACTGCTAAGCCTCATCTCTTGTGGGCTGGAGAGGAAGTGGGCACTTAGTCACAACTGCCACTAATGCACAGTGTGTAGTTTTGCAGCATTTGCCCTGTGGATGGTTACTGGGAGACACTGGGCAGTGACCCTAATTCTCTCATTGTTGCCTTAGAAGAAGGTCTTGAAGCAGTTCTCCACACCTTTAAAGCAAGAGGTGGAGATAGGTGCTGGTGTGCACACCATTGCCCTCATAGAATCATCAGGGTTGGAAGGGACCTTGAAGATCATCGAGTTCCAACCCCTCTGCCATGGGCAGGGACACCTCCCACTAGAACAGGTTGCCCAAAGCCTCCAATGCAGTGTTGCATCCTTCACAGTGTAGCATTGATGGTGCCAGTTCAGTATCTTCAGCTCTGGAGGGTAAGACCCTGCCAGGCTATGGAGCTACTGAGTTAGCAGAGAGCTCGTGTCCTCTGGAGATGTTGCCAGGTGGGGAGGCAGGAGGCAGCTCTGGGCTTTGCCGGAGGAGGCAGGCGCTGAGCACGCAGCACCCCAGCGAAGGGCAGCTCTTTGGAGCTCAGCAGAAAGACCTTCCAGTCATGGGCTTTTCCTTGCTGTCTAGGGAGACATCTTCCTGACTGCTTCAGAGGGAACTGGTTTGCTTATTCCTGGCCCTGTTGTTTGAGTCTGTATTTTGTTTTGCTGCTGAAGCAGCAGATGTTCTCATTATTTTCCAACGAAATGTCTTGGCACCCCAGTTACCACGAGGCAGCAGATCCTGGATGCGTAAGAGCAGCAGCACAAACAGTACATTTGAGAGTACATGTCCATATACACTCGCAAGCATGAGTGCCTCAAATGCTCTTTGGAAATTTGGCATTAACATTTTAAGAGATTACAGCTGCTGCTGGAGTTATTTATTCATTTGTTTTCCCTTTAAATGAAGTCCTGGTTGCGGGAAATGAATGTTGCTCAGCATGTTACTGACACCATCACCCCCTCTTGAACTGCCACAGCCCCCCAGGCTGAGCTGCCTGCAGGTTTTGTGGTTAAACTGCTGACACTTCTCTGAGAGGTTTGTTGCTGAAAAAGGACAAAAATGCAGCAACTGGGTGCATTTTTGGTTTGTTTTCTTCTGAGCCGCTCGTATCTCTGCATGGATAACAAGGAACGGTCATTTTCTTGGAACATTTGTTCATGGTGGCAATAATTATGAGATCTTTGCATTCACATCCAAGTCCCTTCAGGCTCTGGGCACCCATGCCACGCAAACAGATCTGTGAATTCAGCATTTCAGGTGGCAACGGATGATGGAGCATCTGGACTCGTGGATAATCTGATGCAGAGCTGGGAACTGTCTCGGGAGCATATGGCAGGGAAAATAACAGCAGTGTTTTCCACCTTCTGCGAGTGGTTCACCCACTTGGGGAAAAGTGTTTTTGATTTTTGATTCATGGAACAAGACAGAAAAGAAGAAGCGGATAAAGCAGATCCTCCTGCAGGCTCCCTGAAAAGGCTGAAACTCTGCATAACATAAACAATCAGATCATATGGGCAATTCTGCATAAAGAATATGGTTTTGAGAAAAGGGGTTTTTTTGGATGGTTTTCTAGAATGTCTCGCTGACGGGAGCATAAGGAGCGTGGAAGAACTAACAGAATAATTACTGAGTGCACCACAAAGATGCAGACCTGAGCAGCAGAGACTTTGACAGGTCTCTTGCTGGCCGTTGACTGAAGACGTTGCATTTTAATTCAAACACAAGTACCTCAATGAGCCTTATAATTGCATTATAAAGCTCTATAGTGATAAACACTTCCCAGCGTGTTCTCTGGAGTTGTTCTTAACATTTTTTTTTTTTTCTTTTCTTTCCTCCTAACTCTCAGCCTTTATTTCCATACTAATAAGTGAGCAGCAGGAGATGCTGGTTCCTTCTGGCTGCCCAACCTCTGGATTGTACCAGACATAGGACACTCAATTGCCAGACAGCGAAGCCTGGAGAAGTGGATGTTTTCTATGTTAGATCAGTTTAAATGCTGCTGCTTTGCTTTTCTGGAAGATCAGTAGAGAGGGGACAAAAGGGCAACAGACTATTCCCTTACCAATCTGAGAGTACAGACTGGATTGAATATCCGAGAGGTCTGTACCTGCTGAACAGTATGATGATGTGGTGCAGCCTGTATCTTAACCTGTGGTTCATTTTGGTGTCTTAGAGCAATAGAGGAGCACTATGATTTATTTACTTATTTTTTTAACTGCCAAAGGGAGGATTATCAAACTAACAGAACAACAGCACACTGAGTTTTTCTGCAAGGAGTTCATTCAAAGCCTGGCCAGGGCCAGCTCTGCATTTGATGTGTTGGTGGATGGACAGAAATAGGAAATGGAGCAGAGAGCTGGGGTTTTTTTTGTTTATTTGTTTGTTTTCTATTGGGATGCCCACATAGCACGCTCTTGTGTAGCCACGAGGCTTGGAGACCACATTGCTGCCACATCAGGATGCTTGATCCTTCCTATGGGTGCTGTGTTTGATGTTATTGCAGGATGAAAGAGGGTGAGATTCCCACCCCTTCCAAGCATTAAAACGTAGGCGAGTGCACTCAAAAATCTGCTGCAGCCAGAACACTGAGTTCATGTAGCTCAGCCACGTCCACTGACAGCCCATACAAGTCATCTGCTCTCATGGTGCTTGGTCCAAGACAGGCTGATATGTGTCCTGGTCAGCCCCACCACCTGAGATGCTCGGGCCAATGACAGACAAGGGCAATAACATGTTATCTTTTCACAAACCATCTTGAAACCAAGGTTGCTCGTGGTTTCTGAAGGGTGCCAGCACAGCATGAAACAGGTAGTGGACAGTCTGTGGCAGTCACGATTTTCCCTGCTTGCAACAGCGACTGCTGCACAGGGACTCCAACAGACGTGCGTGTGTTTGTTACTCACGTGTGCCAATTTCTCCTGCCTCAGCACTGGCCTGAGATGGCCCTTTCATCATTCGTTCGAGCAGCGCCTGCTACCGCTGGCAGAGAGCTTACATCAGAAATCCCTTCTTTCGTCAGCTTCCTATTGTTCAAAGTTTTGACTCTTTTCCAGGGTTTCAGAGCGGAGTTGAAATGTAGCTGATAGAGGCAGAATTGGCACAAAGGAGAAGCTGTGCCCAAAATATGGTGCATGGAGGGAGATCGAGCCCTCTGCTGTAGAAATCCATGAAGTCGAAGAGTAAAAGAAGGAGGCTTGATCCAGTAGTAAGAGCTGGGTCTTTACCTGGTCTTTGGAGGAGGACAAATAGAGACCACCTTTCCTGTTTCCTATTGTCCAGCTCTAAGAGCATGTGCTCCACACCATGGGCAGAAATACCACTGGTATTTCTGTGTCTGGTACTTTCTGTCCCTGCAGTCAACCAGGAACTTCAAAGTTATGAGATAAACTGAGACAATCAAAATTCCTTCAAAGAACTGGAAGCCCAGTTTCTTTAGATGGTGGAGCTGGGCATTGATTCATAAAGCTTTACAAATCCCAGCCTTCATCCCCCACAACGTCATTGTAAGCGAGATGCCCTTGCTCAGCCCATGGTCAACGTGCCCAGCTTTCTGCTCAGCTGCGCTGCTGGTGCTTGTAAGAGGGTCTTTGTGCCCAGGAACATCCTCTGGCCTGGTGGGATGTGGTGTAGTGACTCTTCTTTCTGTCCCAGGTTCTCCTTTTGCCCGTGCCAGTTTGAAGAGTGGGAAGAACGAGAGCTCATCCTACTTCAGGAGGAAAGAGAAAATGTTCCGGTTCTTCATTCGGCGGATGGTGAAAGCTCAGAGCTTCTACTGGGTCGTCCTCTGCGTGGTCGCCCTCAACACGCTCTGCGTTGCGATGGTGCACTATGACCAGCCAGAGAAGCTCACCACTGCGCTCTGTGAGTACTGGGGACTCCACTGTTTCTCTAATGAGATTCTGCTTTGCTGATCACTCTGAATGCTGATTTTTGGCTTCCTGTGCCTCCCTCAGAGGAGGGTCAGAACTACATTAATGAGAGGTTCTAGTAACACAAGAGTAACTGAGTCACACAATTCAGAAAAAAATCCACCAGAACATGATTCTAGCTTGAGATGGGAATGCCTTCCTAAATGTTATGTGAAACTTCAGATTCAAACACATTTGAATCTTGTAACACAGCAGGAGGATTTGTTCTGTAGCAGGATTTGTGAAGGGAGATGGCTCTGCACTTGGGTAAGGGCAGGTTTCTCTGTCTAATCAGCACCTGCCCAAAGAATTCATGCCTCTTTGCAGCTGAAAAGGACCTTTAAAGTTCATCTAGTCCAACCCCCCTGCAGGGAGCAGGGATATCTGCAACTAGAGCAGGTTGCTCAAAGCCCCATCCAACCTCCGCTGGAATGGTTCGAGGGATGGGACAGCAACCACCTCTCAGGGCAACCTGGGCCAGGGTCTCACCACCCTCAGCTTCAAAAACGTCTTCCTTCTGTCCAGTCTAAATCTCTCTCTTTGAGTTTAAAAGCAGCATAAAGATAAAAGTAGCTTAAAAGGGAGAGCAGTGTGTGCAGTGGCCAGTGCTACCTGGGAGGCAAAAACGTCTCTCTGTGCTTATAGAATCCTACGCTAATTCCCCACAGTTGTAGGAATTATTGTTGTATTCTTTCAAAGGTTGCAACTTTACAGGAGGTCTTTTAGATAATCATGCCTTCCTTACTCATGGTGTGTGATTAGATGGGATAGATGTCACGATACCCTTCTGTGAAAATATGTGATAGAAATAACATCATACAGAAGATTATACTATATCTGTGCAAAACCTTTGATTTTAGCTTGATTCCTGTTGTTACCTATCAGTTCAGGCTTCGGATGGTCTATAAGTGCCTTTGAAGTATGATTACTTTTCTTTTTTTTAAAAAAATTGTGTGTTGCTTTGTTCTATGGTGAATAATAAATGGGATCTGCAGTTGGAGCCTTGACACACCAGTGTTACACTGAGTCTACAAACTCGCTCACGAAGTCCATCTTTAAAAAAAAGGTGGAAGGTGAGAGACAGATTTTGTAATTTATTAAAATAAAGTTTGTAGACTACAACTCCTAGAGCTGGAAAACTTGTAGAAATTGGTAAGGTAAGAACATGGTGACACCGAAAGCGGGATATTGCAGGTTTTCCTTTCTGAAGGAAAGGGATGGAGAGTTTGTTTCTAGAAGGCACAGCCATTGCATTGGCGGCTGCTGCTGCTGTGAAATGGCCAGGAGCAAATATTTTGTTCAGCTCTTGAGAGTCAGATGTGGCTAGTTCAGGATTTAAGTAAAATTTCTGAAGCAAGCAAACAGAACACTAGGAAAAAACCCCACATGTTTCAAACAGTCTAATTAATCATTTGAACATAGATCATTAAGGATACTTACCTACCTAATTTTTCTTGGTTTCTATATACTCAAATATTTCCAGCCCCAAATCCTCAGTTCTTACCTTGTTATAAGGAAGCAAACTTTTGAAGTGGATTTGTTTTTTTTTTTAAATAGATCTAAAAGGTCAAGAATATTAGTTGCTCTGACTTCAAAAAAAGGCCCTATTAATGTTTGCTGAAATATTTAATACCACCAGGTAACTGGAGCTATAATGACAGATGCATAAGAAGGACAGAAACTCCTGTCAGCTCTGGGTTTGGGTTTTCTATTGCAAGATTTAAACAGAAAAGAGAGAGACACACTATACAGAGAAGTCAGTCTTGCTTATTCATTTCCTAAATTTAACAGACAATAAGCTAGATTGGCAGAGTAATTAGAAGTTTGAGGCTTAGGATTTCCTCACGAATTAGGACTAAATGTCTAGAAAAAAAACCCCAACTTTTTAAGTCTTTCAACTGAAAAAAGAAAGCTTCAGATTTATAAACTCAGTTTTGGGAATACCTTATACAGTAACTTTTCTAGGAGAACATAAAGAAATTCATGAGCCAGCAACTTCTATTTAATGCTCATATGAGAGCTGGAAGGGATGTCTCAGTTGATTAGAATTAAAAGTTCACCTCTAGGTGGGAAGCGTATCTCGGATGGAGGCCGCAAATGAGGCTCCCAACCTACTTCAACTGAAGATAAAAAAAAAATAAGGAAAGTTGGGATTGTGTTGTAGCTGGGACAGGGATTGGGGTGGATCCTCTTTTCAGGAGCTCATTGTATGTCCATAACACCCGGTATTGTGAATTACCTTCACAAATGTGTGGGTAGCATAGTTTGATTTCTTGGTGCTAGGGAACTACCTAGTCAAGAATGAGTGATCCCATTGAGTAGTTTTTAATGGAAAAGTCAGAAACCCACCAAAACCACATGTTCTTGTGAGTTAAATTCTCAGCATCCCCCCAGCTGTTGGTGCTGTCCTTTGTCTCATCTGCCCTTTAGGTGTCTTTGCATCATTGCAGTGCCATTTACTTGTAAGATTCGAGTGTCCTTTGTCAATAAGGAAACACCCGGGCCCGTGTTTCACAAACCAGTCCTGTAGATTTGTGAAAAGAAATACCAGGGGCTACAGATAAACGCTGATAGCAACAGCACTGTAACTGGTGAGGGGTAACACAGAGGTGGGTCACAGACAAGCACAGAATATCTGAGGAATCACAGGTTTTGTGATTGTTCTCATATAGGTATAAACATTCGATCTTAAAACTGAGTGATACAAGGTTAATTATTAGGACAGAATAAAAACCAGAGATGCAGAACAAGTGGTCATCATAGAAATTCTAAGATAATCTACATGATTTTCTCTTGATTTTTTTTTCAAAGATAGCTTTTGACAAGAAGTAGAGGTGCCATGGGCTCATTCTGGAGAGGATTGTCTCTGGTCTCCCTTACGGCATAGTGTAAAGGAAACTCTGGGAAGAAACCTATTTTAATGTAATTTTAGAACAAAGAGCTTTTGACAGTTGTCCACTGAAAAGGCTTACAGGTTCAATCTCTTCAGCTGCAAGAGACTTGTGCCTCCAAACCCTCCTGGCTTTTCAGGATGATGAGCTGTAGTGTTGTATTCATGCCTGTCTTTGCATTGGTAATGACCTATAGGTTTCTGCTCGCTTTCCTAGGGGATGGCATAGTTTTCCTAGCATAATCTTTCCTACTAATCTCAAAATTAACACTGAATGCAGGGAATATACTATGCTGTAAGATACGTGGGACTTTGTGTGAACTCACTGGTGGCTTTGTTATTGCCATCGTGGAAAGACTGGACTTGGCCCCTCTCGCTCCTGTACGCTCCAAACCACAGACAGCCCAGTAACCCTACAGGGACCACATTTGTCAGCGAGCCTGGTTGTGGTTGAGTCCTTGAGGATTGCTCTTTGGAAACTCTGCTCTGCCCAAGAGTTGTGCAGAAATCCATTAGATAGAAGCAGAACAAGATTATCACAAAATCAGGGGATTTTAAACTGCTCCTGGAAATACTTGGCAAGATCCTTTAACTGTAAGAGTGACAGAGTTTAAAATGGCTTTCAAGTTAATCCGTGTTGAGTGAACTTTGCGGCAGAGGAATAGGGCTTGGCTGCTGCGATGTAGAGCAAGAGAGAAGTAGCCAGTTCTAATTTTGTTGTTTCATGGGAGGTGCCTAGAAATGGACTGATGAGGAGTTTTGTGAGCTGTAGCGGCAGGAGGGGAGTGTGGGGGATCCGCTAAACCCTGAAACTCTACCCAGGCACCTCTAATTCAATTATACCTGTCCCTCTGGGGAGAAGTTTAATTACATTACAAATTAATTTTACTTAAAGAACACTTGGTAAAAGCCTACGGGCCTGCATTGATTTATTTTTCCCTTGGTCTTTTCTTTTAACTTTTCTGTTCTTGAATTGTTCTGATTAGCTTTCTCTGCTTGATATTCCATATTGCTACAGCGGCTTTGGAAAAGGGACTGTAGGAGCTTTACAGGGGGCTTGGGATTTCTTTAGTTTTATTGAAAGAGCTACTGAGAAATTCTTTGAATTCTTAGGGTATGATATACAACAGGACATGCTTTATGCACCCGCAATTATCCCCAAATTTGATCAGGGATTTTCCTTCTCTGTATGGAAAGGACTCTGGTGCCAAATTGCGGTAGGAGTTGTCTCATACTGCACGTGTACACATGGCATGGACCTTGGGTTCAATAAGTAACAATTCCCTATAAAAGAATATATATATTTCTTGCAGCCACCCATGGTTGTCATCTGTTTGCGTTTAGTTTCCACCATTGCTAATACTTTCAGAAAGAAGAGACAACTCAAATTTAGCCTAGAAAAACATCGCTGAGATCCAGCAGCGGTAAAAACGCACCCTCAGCTGGGGGTAACAAACCAACCAGATCCCTAAGGTGGGCACCCAGCAGAGGTGCAGAACTGGGGGGGTTTCAGTGAGGACTGTACCTTTTTAAAACACACACCGTGCAGCAGAGATTGTGAGGGTGATGTGGAAATTGCTGAACATATCTTTGTGCCCTGTGCTGTGCACGACAGAGGTGGTGCTGCTGGTGGCATCCTCTTCCTCTGACTAGAATTGTAGAGGAAGGCTGGAACCAGAGCTTGCTGACTTCTGAAGGGTGGGCTTTAGGGTCCGTGGTTGGAAGGTTTTTGGATTGGATCAGTAAGGCTTCTCTTGGGAGCCCTGTGATTGGGCTCCTCTTCCCTTATGGCTGCCCTTCACGAAGCAGCTCTCCCCGTGTTTCTCCAGCTAACGCTGCATCGATCTTTAACTTGCCCCTAAATTTGTATCTGTCTAAAACCAAGATCCAGAATGTCTCCTTTCTGATAAACACAATATTTGAAAACACTGTTTTAGCCACTGTGGCCTGAGAACATCTTCCCTGTGTGCCACACAATGCTGAACCGTGTCTTTGGTTCATTAGGCCTCTTTTGATGATGATGTGTTTGCTTTTGAAGTAGATAGCCAGCTCCCTCCGGGTAGAAATATGCAGCTTTTGCAATTGTGAGGAAAAGGCTTTCAGAAGTGAGTATATTTATTTATGTCTGCTAGACATCTCACGTCTGCTTTCTCAAAGAAGAGGAAGCTGTACTTCGCCGAGGTTCTCCTCCTGGTTGGTTGAATACGAGAGGAGGATGAGGAGAGGAAATCAAACATCAGGCTCGGCACCTGCTCCTAATGGCATCGGACTTGGAGACAGGGCAGAAATGGAATTAATCCAGGGGTGATTGACAAAAAAGAGCTGCTAACTGTCTAATTCAAATGTATGGGGCAAAAAGATGCTCGCATGGCCTTTGCCAATAGCACAGATTTGAAATTAAATAAGAGTATTTGTCTCAAACTTTTTTCTTTAAATCACATTACAAAATGTTTCTGCTTAAGACAGATTAAATTACATGTGGGGTCTGAATACCAGGAGGTCCAAACAATGAAATTGCATTTTCAATTATATGGGCAGGGCCATGTCAGAAGAAATTGTGTTTCTGATCTGTCCGCTGGAGAAGCTGATTCATTCAGAGTCGATTCCTTCTGCCCAAAGAGTTCACTGTGTCCATATTTTCCTTGCTTGCATCTCTTGTCCTCACAGTGCTATGATTTGTAGCCTCTGATACCTGTTGAAATGGAGCTATCACTGCCTGGTTTGAACTCTGGTCTGGATGGAAGTCACCAGCTGTGAAAGGACAACTTGAGTGGTTCTTTCAAAAGCAGCGGAAAGAAGTTGTTTCTTCATTTTCTGAGTTTCTGACATTTCCTGTTGTTTTGACTGTTTTTTTTGGTTTTTTGAAGATAAAATATTTCTTGATATAGTTTTACATATAGAGGGCATTCCCTTTTTTTCTCCTATGATATTCTGGTTTTGTGTGTGCGTTTGCAGGATGTGTCAGCCCGATAATGGAACATTGCACTTGTTAACACCTGGTTCTTGTTCATACTTCAGTTGAATGAGTGACTGAACATTAATCCTTGTTTCTTTCCTACTTTTTCTTCTTTGAAATGATGGTGATTGTCTTGGCAAATCTACTGAGATCTGCCTGTGAAAATTGTGTTAAAAAATCCTACCTAGTGTTTTTTGTAAGTCTGTGAAAGAATAAGTGGCGTACCTGAATAGTAACTCTTGAAAGTGAGTCTGGTGGATGGATAAGATGATAAGAATCTCCCTGTCAGAGGGAGATCTGAAGCAGGTGGAGCTCATGCAATACTTTCTGTAGGTCTGATCTGCTACCCCTCCTTATGATTTTGGGTTTTATCTGCTAACTCAGCAAAGCCACCAGTTTCAAAGCATCGGTTTGATATTAATCTTTGTGATAGGCAGGTTTCTTATTAAAGTCATAGAATCAGAGAATCTTTCTGGTTGGAAGAGACTTTCAAGATCATCAAGCCCAACCATTAACTCAGCACTGCCAGGGCACCACTAATGCCTGTCCCTCAGCACCACAGCTCCATGGCTTTGAAATCCCTCCAGGCCTGGGGACTCCAGCCCTGCCCTGGGCAGCCTGGGCCAGGCCTGGACAACCCTTGCAGGGAAGAAATTGTTCCTCAGCTCCAACCTAATCCTCCCCTGGTGCAACTTGTGGCCATTTCCTCTTGTCCTGTCACTTGTTCCTTGGGAGAAGAGCCAAACCTCCCCTGGCTCCAACCTCCTGTCAGGGAGTTGTTGAATTTGTTGGCTGAACAAGTCCAGGTCCCTCAGCCGCTCCTCATCAGACTTCTGCTCTAGACGCTTCCCCAGCTCTGTTGGCCTCTAGACATTCTCCAGCACCTCGATGTCTTTCTTGGAGTGAGGAGCCCATTGTGTTTGCTGAGCTCTGCTGGGTGTGGAACTGACAATGAGAGTGATAACTTCCCAGCAAGGGAGAGACTCTCGTTGGCACAAACACTGGTCCAAGCTTTCCCTCTGGGCTAATGACTGAAATAGGTGATGGCAGCAGCACAAATTCTTTCATGCCCAGGGAAGATGCATCTGCTGTACTGGGGGAATTTTGCCTTTTGTTTCTCGCTATTTCCGAGGTACGTATATTGCAGAATGGAAATTTAAGATCTGGCCTGGAAGCTAGTGTAAGCTTCTGATTTACAGGGCCAGCTATTAAGAATTAAGGATTTAAAGATTCTTACTATTTCACAATTGCAGTGTTTTTAATTATGTGCAAGGAAATTGAATACCACTGAACACTTCTTCTTTTTAAAAAAAAATAAAAAAAATCTGTATTTTTATATCATTAAACACATCAGCCATCTCATTTTTATGCCTGACATTGGTTCTCCTGGTCCTTTTCTTGCACCCTCTGCACTCATATAATCAGAGGGGTTGCCAGGGTAACTGTGGATAACTCCCTGCTCTGGGATCCCTCGTGTTGGAAACCACTGTTTGCTCACCGAGCTGTTGTGCCCGATGTCAGAAAGGAGAGAAAAGTTGTAGCATGGTGCAAACGTGAACATGCTTCTCCCAGCAAGTTCCAGGCTCAAAGGGAGACGGAAATGTCCTGCTCCTTTGGGTGACCATGCTTGAGATCCAGCAGATGGACCTACCTCCTCGTAGGGGAAAAGCTGTGAAGTTCTCAGACCTCATACTTTGTCATCTTATTCCTCAAATGTGAACACTTTGCCCTTGAGAGTCTCCTTTAATGATATTGCTCCTGTTTTCAAGGAGAGTAGGTTACACGGTGTAATTAATACCCTCCTGGTATTTCCTCTCCTATTGCAAACGTTGGCAGAAGTGTCCTTGTAGGCTCCTCACTGAAGTGTTAATAAAACCTTTCTCATCTAGTTAATGCTTCCTGGATTTCAGTTAACTTTATGCCCGTGATATCTCCTGACTGCCTTTCACTGAGAATTTAAAACCCCTTTTTTATTTTTTGATAACCAAAGTTGTGCTTTCTAAGCAACTTCAGAAGACAAGCAGCGATGTGAGATGGACGTGGGCCAACCGCACGCATTCAAATGGGTGTGTGAAAGGAATGAGAGCTGTGCAACCTGAAAAGACCCTCTTTCCCTCCTCTCTCTCCACACACCCCGCCCCACCCCAACTCATTAACTGAAGCCACATATTGGAGAAGGTGTACAAAGCACCTGGGATTGAGGATTATATACCTGAAATTTTCCTTATTGCAGCTTGTATCCCTTGTCTCTTGTCTGCCCGTGTGCACTTTTGGCACCATATTGTCTTTATCATTCCTGGAATCATAAAATTGAAATCACCAAAGACGACTTCCCTGTGGTATCTGGGCTGCTACAGCATCCAAGAACCTTCTGTACCGAGCTAAGCAATGTCATTAATCTCCAGCTTTTTAAGTCTGATTCTTTTCCTCATCTTTTCTCTAGAGGGAGAGGTTTACCTTTTACTGTTTGGTTTGTTTCAGTAGTGTAGATTTTTTTTTTTTTTTCCCTTTTCATACTTGTTTTGTTGCTGTTGCTTATTGCCTTCTAAACCTAAACTTGCATGATTTAAAATGCCAAAGGCAGTGTTTTCTGTAGCTTCAAGTCCTAAAAGCTTGATCTGGAATTTGAAGTCTCCAGCTATGCTCTTTCTCCCTTTTGTTTCATCATAGGTGATGAATTTTCCCATCAAAAGCTTCACAGCCTATTTGCCCCTGATATGTGAAGCAGAAGGAAAGAGAACTTGCTCTCCCATAATGATGTGGTTATACAGGCATAATAAAAATAAACGTGGCTACGTGCTAACAGTAGACACAACACCTCCGAATATGAGTTCGCAGAGGCAGCAGTTCTGTTGGGTAGGAAGGTACTTTTATCATGAGAGGATGCTTCAAAAGCTTACACCTCACTCCCAAAAGTGCCCGTCTCGTGTAGGTACGGAAGTTCTGAAAACTCATTCACAAAACATTATCTGTGCAATGAAATTAGATCTTTAGAAGTATGAGATCCACTGTTTTCTTTTGAAATTCCTTTACAAAGATGATGAGAATATTATTTAATGCTCGTACCAACCTTCCCACGGTACTCATGAAACGCTGCCTTCACAGTTCTTGGAGGTTGAATACGGCTCGTGTGCAAATAGAAATAATTATGTAAAACTGTCCTAGGAGTCTTGGTTGCCATTGCAAAGGGATTTTCTTCCGGCAGGAGGCTGCGTCGTGAAAAATTACCATTGTTCCCCACATGAAGAGATCTGCCTAGCAAGGTCTTGTGGACTAATTTAATCTCTGGTTTCCTTTTTCCAGATTTTGCAGAGTTTGTGTTTCTGGGTCTGTTCCTTACCGAGATGTCTTTGAAGATGTATGGGCTGGGGCCAAGAAATTACTTCCACTCTTCATTCAACTGCTTTGACTTTGGGGTGAGTAGGGTTCAGGTGTGCGGATGAGGTGTGTGGCTCTCCCGTTATTTGGTGGGGCTGAAGGTTTAAGGGCAAGTATGGGAATCCACGGGCAATGGTGCTGTAACTGTGTCTTCTGTGGGGAGTAGCCGTTGTATAAATTAGCTGCGGTGAAGCACATTAAGCTTCCCATAGTTATCATCCTTTCTGAAGAAATGTGACAGCTGGGGATTTCATTTCCTCAGCAAGCTACAGGGTGTTCGCAGCATCAGCACCAGCAATGCTCTTATTACTGAGAGATCCTCTCTGTCATTTAAATGGAGGTGATTGAAAGACAAAAAAAAAAAACAAAACCATGCCGAAGAAACCCACACAGCTTATTGCTCATCTCCTCTCTCATCCTTTTAATGGCCTTTTCCTCAAGATAGATAGGCAGTGCTTTTCAGACATGAGTGACCAGAAGTAGAAGCCTAAATACGCAGCTAGGCAACAGAAAAGCTCACATCCTTTCATCACAGAAGCAGGGTTTTCCCTACTTCTGGGTTCTCCCCTTCGTGCTAAAACTGTAGCTTTGAAATGTGAACAGGGGTATAGAGGGGCCAGTTCTGACTCCATGTACAAAGAATGTTCCATGCAAATGTTAACTTATTCATTAAAAGCTATTAGGCTGTCATCTGTCCTCGTAAAGGTTAACTCAGCTTCTCTTACCTTTAGTGTGGGCTGAGCACCACATCCCAAAACAGAAATTGGTCTGTGAGATACAATATAAACCAGATACAAAGCATAGGATACAGCTGCAGGCAAGGGGAAAACAGTTCAGGTCCTTGTACATGTCATCCAAGCTCTTCTCTACAAGATTTAGTCTGTTGTTTCTAGCCTTTATTTGCCAAAATTCTGGCAGTGATTCTTCTCCCCCATGGGGCAAAATTCTTTACTTCAACCCTGTTCCCACAAGGAACAAGGAGATGTTCTTACCTTTGGTAAATCACTGCTCCTAAATCCAAGAATACAGGTAGAGCCAACTTTGCCTCTTTTTGGCAGTATCAGCAGGAAAACTCAGAGCTAAGTGGACTTTGAGATGAAACCATCCAGCCCTGAGCCTAACAGGCTGAGATGGTGTTGCATCAGGCCCCACCAAGCATGAGACTCTCCCCTCTGGGATGTCCATGGAGCTGGCGGTGGCTCAGAGCGTTGAGAAGCATCGTACTGCTCTTGCTGGCTGCATGGCCCAAAGAATAATGCACAAACTCTGTCAGGAGAGGAAAGCAGAGGACAAACAACACAGATAATGTAAGATAACTGGATGTCTGCACATGCAGAGTTGGTATCTCCGAGTGGGTACTACCCTCAGGGTTGGAGGCCAAACCACGGCCAGGTTTAACTGTACTGGAGCGATGTCCTGCACAGGCAGGAGGGAAGAATGTGCCCAAAGGATCCAAAGAGGGTGACACTCAGCTTTCATTAAGTTCAGTGCATGCTCAGCTCCTACAAACTGAGTTGAAGAGGCTTGGCGGCCAAGCAATAGTGTCTAGTTAGGATTTTGAGGATATTATTGCCTTGTTTGCATCGTCTAGTGACACACAAAGTTGATGTCCTTCATCAAAGGATTAAGTAGGCTCCGAGCTGCAGCCAGCTTGCCGCCGTGGTGGCTGCCACTTTCCTTGGATCCTTGTATCTGTGATGCTTCTTCTACAACAAGAGGAGCTTGTACCTCATGACCAGGGACAGTTGATTTAGGAGCTTGCAGTAAGCACGGGGTCTCTCTGCTGTGTGTCATGCTGTGGCGAGTGCAGCACTAGCAAGAAGCTTTGCCGGCTGTTTCTCATGAGGTAAAGCTGTTGATCTGTTTTAAATTCTTCCTCCTCTACAGAATCCATAGGGATCCTACTCCTATCTGTGTTTCTTCCTCCTCACTCATCTTCCAGCCTCCAGAATTAACTCAGATTCTTCACCTCCACAGGAACATCACACTGATCTGTAGTCAGTTTAGTTTGACAAACCACCAAGATGAAACTGTTCAAATGCAAGAAGTGAAACAACAAATCAGAGCAACATCAGTCTTGGGAGGAACAGTCTAGTGGGGTATGATGTGAAACAAGCTCCCGGGAGGCCACCTTGAGATGCCAGGAAAATTAATTATCAGTGTAATGTGTGGAGGGTCTAAGGAAAAGTTTTTGCTGATTCATGAGAGATTCCCAAGAGCCATGGACTGTGGGAGAGAAATTTTAGTTCCTTTTTTTTTTTGTGATGGGAGGAACCGAGTAAACAACTATTGTGTGTCTTCCTTTCCCACTACATTTTCTTGAAGCTCAGGCTACAACACTTCTTGCAGAGCAGCCGAAGCAATGCTGTAGTTCTCCAAAGACATCCAGATTTCTGGAGTTCCAAGCGGCGGAGTCTCACAGCACTGCACCGGTTCTCAGACGCAGATCTGCCACCCCGACTTCCCATTAACACTCCCTCTCACAACACAAACCAGCTGCTCCTGGGGTCTGGTGATAACGTGTTTATGGTGTGCTTTGTGCAACTGGGGACCATGGTCTGAGGGAGCTCTGAAAGGCTGGGTTAATGCAGATAATGGCAGCAATTGGCAGCAAAAGGCCTGTCTTCTCTCATTAGCTGGGGGGATATAATTGCCCTTTCCAATTGTGCTTAACCTGTTCCTGGTTTGTCCTTTTTGTAGAAAAGGATTTCAGCAAAGATTTCTTTCTTCTTCTCTGCCAGCCTTAAGACAAACAAACAGGCTAAACAAAACTTTAAAAATCCGCCTCAATTTGGGACAATTTTTTCAATAACCTGAGGCTGAGGGCCTGGCAGACAACTGGATGTGCCTGCTAAAGGCCTCACAGGAGATCTCTTAAATAGCTATTACCTTAAGCCTTCTCCTAAAGACTTTCAGTTGCCAGAAGGTTCTGGTAGATCTTGCTCAGAGCTAATTCTTCAGTTCTGCAGTGCTGTGAGTGAAGAGTTTCAGTGCTTCTGATGGGAAAGGGAGGACGAGGCAGCGTCCCCCTGTGTCTCTGCAGGTTGTACAAACCGACTGCGTGGGGTGGGAAAATGAAGTGTTGGCATTTAGTCAAGCTGGTGTAAAAATAAATAAATAAATATGATGTCCTTCCAAAAAAGGTGATTTCAAGGTAGTTTGCTTGCTACAGAAGAAAGCAACAAGTTCCTATCAGTGACTTCCTACACATCTGTCTCATTTCTTGGTATTTAGAACTTTTTAGTCTGGGCTGCAGAAGGTTGGAAGAAGTGTTTTTAGTGCTGTTGGCTAATTAATGGTTTTACTGAAGCCTTCATAAGAAAACCAGCCCAGCCCAAGCTCTGATTTCCTCTCTGTTTTCTGCTGCTCTAAAAGCACTGCAAAGAACATAGCAGAAGTTTTACCCTTTGTGTAAAATGGACTCTTCTTGCAGGTCATTGTGGGAAGTATATTTGAAGTGATTTGGGCTGCAGTGAAACCGGGCACCTCATTTGGCATCAGTGTATTGAGAGCGCTTCGCCTGCTGAGGATTTTCAAAGTAACAAAGTAAGTCCAGATCCTTTTCTGCTCGTATTAGACTTTCAGCACCACGTGAAACCTGTATCACCAGCCCCAAAGCAAGTAGCAGTGCTTCCCATGTTTGTAAAAACAAAACCAAACCAAACCAAAAAAGACCAAATAAGGAAAAAAACCAAGCCCAAAATAATAAAAAAAAGTTTTTAAAACCTGAAAAAAACCACAAACCCCTGTACAAGCTGATACAAAGATCTTGTCTGTCCTAACATCCTGGGTCTGTACTGGCCCTAATGGGGGGCAGGAGTAGAAGTAAAAGAAAATTGCAGATGCAGGGTTGTCCTTTGGCTGGCTATTTAAAGTTTAGAGAGCTCCTGAGCCTATGTTTCCACCTGCAAGAACTTTTGTCAATTCTTTCCCCAGCCTCATGAACAGGTTTGTCCATCCTTGGGCAGAGGGCTCCCCAGTGTAGTGATGGGCTGCATGAAAGCATCCTTCTTATCTTTGTTTTAAGCTTCCTTCAACCAAAATTTTTGTGAGGTCATCCCTAATTTCTTGTGGTAGAAGGAAAAAAGCTTATTTTCTAAGCTCCATCTCTCCTTATCTGCTGGTGATCTGGTGATAGCTCCTTAAGGATTCAGGAGCTGGAAAACTGAGCTACCCTTGTTATTGCCAGATACTAAATCCTGGCTCCTGACCCTCTGTGTTGACACAAGTATGAAGCGTGTTGCTGCTGCCTGTGCTGTGTCTGGTCTGGGAACAGCTGAGGTTTTCAATCTTTGATCTGTGAAGCTGAGTTTTCACCGGAGTCAGGTTGCCACAGCTTTGCAGTGGTTTTCATGCTCATGTGTTGTGTTAATGTGCACTGGTATTAGCAAACAGCTCCTGTGCAATTTATAAGTCCATCTAGAGCAACTCCTGCAGGATTTCCAAATTGTGGTGTGGAAATTGATGGCATACTTAGGTGCTCCTGCTGTTGTTTTCCATCTTTTAAACACCATTTAATATCATTTCCTCTGCAGATCTCCCTTATTTCCATCACTCTCTTACTTCATCTTGGCTTGAAATAACAAAAAGAGGACTAGCATCTTCCTCCAAAAAACCCCAACCATCTCAGAGAGATAAAGTACCTTTGAGTAAAACAGTCTTTTGAAGTAGCTGTTCAGATGCACAACTCTACAGGGTTTGCTAATCTGTTAGTTGTTACACAGATCCAGGATTCATGTGGGACACTGTCATTTGCTGTGCTGTGGGAAAAGGGGATTGAAAACATGAAGTTCTGTAAATGTCCGGCAATAGAGGTGGGCACTTGCCCCAGAAATGTCACTGTAGTCTGCCTTTGCACTAACCTGGTTTATGGAAAATTCCGGGTTTTGCAGCAAATTCATAGCAATTAATTGTCAGCAGTTCATTTTACCCAGAGCTGCTGAGATTTACTGTCTCTGTGTGTTGTACTTGTTAAAACTTGCGGACGGTTTTGCAAGTCAAAACCATTTTTTTTTGTGCGTGTGAGTTTTGCCTATTCAGGGTTTTAGCCAATGTAATAAAAGGATGAAGCCCAAAATATAGCTTAAATTATATCACGGAGCAAACCCAGCGCTCTCCCTCTTCTCAGGACAGTGAATGAATTCTCACCCCAGTGATGCTGAAGTTCCCTTGACCTAATTATGTGGATTTTTCACCCAACATAATAGAAACATGTCCATCCCATCACCAGATCCCGTCTAGCTCCCATGGGAGGATCTCAGCTGTGCTGGGCCCTGTTATCCCAGTGCCTCTGTGTTTAACAGAAGCCAGTTGCAGTCCTCCTGCTTTGACCAATCGATAGTATTAAACCTTTTAATTCCTAAGTCCCAAATCACTGTGACTGTGGACAGCAGAGGGATGCAATAGTTAAAAAAATAAACTGCAGCCAGACTGAAGGGTGACAGCAGGATGCACTGTGAGGGGAGGCAACCCAAGAGGGGCTAAAAAATACAGTGAGGACAAGCAGAAAACAGCTTCATGTGTTTTCACCTTTGTCATGGCAGAACCGAATGGGGTCTGGAATCTGTAAAAATGCAGCTCCTCAGTACATCCTGGTGCTCTGCAGTCAGGCAGGATTTGGTGCTGAGCTACTCCAGGACAAGACGGAGTCTCCACGTGTATTTTGTGTCTGGTTGTGTTAGCTGTCAGGTGTGAATCCTTTACTTGTGGCAGATTTTGCCTGAAGCAGATTGTGTCAAGCAGGGGAGAGCCATGTGGTCAGTAAACCCTTCCTCCTCCTCCTCCAAAGAGAGAAGCTCAGGCCCTCTCCTTAGGGGCTAATCCTGAGTAGGTTTGGTTGCAGCCTTTTCAATTGAAGATATTCTCCTGAGAGATCAAAGTTCCCCCTGAAACCTCTGTTACTGTATTATGGACGTAATTTTTCTTGGAATGGGTGCAACGGGAGTGCAAGATCCTGTCTCTCCTGGGATGGACGTGCCTGTGTCATCCTCAGCACAGAGAAATGTAGGCTGGTTCAGTCCTGCCAGCCACACCTCGGGAGAAGAAGAGGAGGAAAATGGAGAAGAAGAGGAGGAAAATGGAGAAGAAGAGGAGAGAAAGGATGGTGTTTCTACACTTCTGACTCATGCTCTGAGCTTCTCTGTGTCAGCAGATCAGACAAATCCATGGGCTTCCTTCTGCTGGATGCCCACAGCTGCTCTGTGGGAAGGAGCTCAGCACATGGGTCTGTCCCCAAAACCGCAGCCCAAGGACCCACAGGGCAGGATGACAGAGGATACTGCTGAGGAGAGTTGGCCTCTGGAGGGCAGCTCCCAGTGCTGGGTGGTGGAAAGAAGAGAAGTCACTGGAGAAAAAGAGAAAAAACTCCCCCTGTTCTCAGACTGAAATTCTTTAACAGAGGACACGTGAAATGGCTCTATATCACTCGTTCCCTGCTGCCTGTTCCGGCCCCGTTGTTCCCATTGCCTGTCTGGCCAAAAGGAGATTGTCAAATTGCTCCTCTGCTTAATAGCTCTTTCTGCATTTTCTGATTCATTAGTTCTCCTGATATAAATGCTCCCTGTCTGTTCTCAGCAGGGCCATAAAGCCAGGACCGAAAGCTGTTTCTGAGCATCCTCCCAAGTCCTACCAGTGTGCCAGGAGCCGACTCGAGGGGGGAAGGGGAGATAAAAGCAAACTAACTTCAGTAACTGGCCAGATGTGACTTGGATGTGCCAGTCAGGATTTGGGCTAAGCCATTCCCTCTTGCCACATTGGAGCAAATGTCCTGGATTTGTTTTCATCCGCCGAGGTGGTTGCTCAGTCCTGGATGTATAAACTGTGTGGCTGAATTGCCCCATGCTGAAGGCATCGCTGTGCAAGGAAGTGTGTGAAACGTCCACAGAAATGTTTAAATGTGTGGGAATTTAAGTCCATTTGTGGATACTGGCACCTGGTAAGTTGGGAGGACACAGTGCAAAGACGTCTTGGTGGAAATGTGCTGCTTATTTCTGAACAGGAGGAGAAACTTCTTTGCTGTGAGGGTGTTGGAGCCTGGCCCAGGCTACTCAGAGAGGTTGTGGAGTCTCCTTCTCTGGAGAGATTCCAAACCCACTTGGACAATTCAGTGCTGGGACCCCTGCTCTGAGTGACCCTGTTGGAGCAGGGGAGTGACACCAGATGATCTCCAGATCACCTCCAGATGACCTAACCCCACCGTGCTGAGATTCTGTGATTCAAGTCTTACAAAAGGAGGAGTTCACCGTCCTCCTGTTCAGACTCACCTTGATGATATCAATACATCCCTGGATTTGACACCCCTGCTGACTGCCATGCTGGAGGAGAAGATGCAGAAAGCTTGACATCTGTACCAGGAAAGGGGTTACTGAGAAACTAAAACAAACACCTTGACTGCAAGTGACTGCTCTACACGGGTACAAACACACCAAGGTGACCATCTCTGCCCTTGTGATGCTACAAGAGATTTTACCCCTCAGTGAGCTGTGTTTTCCAATCATAGAGGGCACTTGGAAGGTGCTGATGTTCCTTGCCATTCTTCTCCTTTTCTATACTAAGAATGTAGGTTGTATTAGTTTCTCGCTAAAGGCTCTTCTCCCACTCACCTTATGTCTTGGCTGCTCTGCTTTCCAACGCAGGTACTGGAATTCCCTGAGGAATCTGGTGGTCTCCTTGCTGAACTCCATGAAGTCCATCATCAGTTTACTCTTCTTGCTGTTCCTGTTCATTGTGGTGTTTGCTTTGCTGGGGATGCAGCTCTTTGGAGGACAGTAAGTCCAATTAGTCATCGTTATTTCCGGGGGAATCTGAAAGTAGTCACCTGGAGTACCTAAGGGAAAGGGGCTGCAGGCCTTGAAGGAGTCATGTCGTGGGTACAGATGTCAGTGTTTCTGGGCTGCTGAGAAGTGGCCTCTGGTTTATAGGAAAATAGTTCCTGTTCTGGTGTTCTACCTGGAGCCGGATTCTTTCTAGCTGCCCTAATTGAAAGTTCCTGTGCCTTGGACACCCAGACCTCTGAAAGAGGACTAGGGGAGGCAGCATTTTGTCTGCTGTGAGGGGAAAGGGAAATTCTTCCCCAAATAGCCAGGTGATGGTGTGTGTATCTATCCACTTGGAATATTTTTCAGCTGGAGAAAATAGTTTTGTTGAATCGAATTTTTCTGATAAGAAACATCAGTTGTAATGAATTTTGCAGCAAGAAATATCACAATGTTACCATTTAAACTCCAGCATAAAATTTGAAATGAAATAACCTGGGGTTTGAGGTTTGTTTTGTTGTTGTTTTTTTCAATCAATCATTGTTTTATCTTTAAAAGATTAAACCAAAATGATCTACTAGGAGGGCAATGTCAATTTTGACATGTTCACTTGGGGACAAAAACTTCTTGGAACGGTTTGTTCTGCAAAATCATTTGAGATTTTGATTGCTCATTTTAATTCTGGGTAAAAATTGGATTTCAAAGCATCAGAATTTTCTCCAGGGATAAAACTGAGTTTTCTGCTAATAGTTCTGTTAAAGATCTTCTCCGAGACGCCGTGTTCCTCACCGCAGTTGCCTGGGGTGTTTTTGCCAGGTGGAACAAACGTTGCTCTCCAACTTGGGTTTACAGGGTATTAGGAGACTGCATGAGAGCTGCTTGTTCCTTCCTGCTCTTGTTTTTATTTCTTACTTCTCTTTAGATTCAATTTCAAAGATGAAACCCCAACCACGAATTTTGACACCTTCCCTGCTGCCATCCTCACGGTATTCCAGGTAAAGCCATATCTTGTCCTGGGTGAGCATTAGAAAATAAACTCCTGGGCATCTCTTACTACGTATGGGGGACAAAGAGGTCCCCCAAAATCTGTGAAAAAGGGAAGTCCTTCCTTCTCATGTATTTTGCCACACTGGCTAATCAATGCATGTTTAAAAACTAATGCTGTGGAATGAAGGAAAACTGGGAAAAAAAAAAAAAATAAAAGATTTTTTTGCTAGGGGAAAAGAAGTTGATAAAATAGACATTTCTGTGCTGAGCTTATAGTCTGTGCGTGCCCAGGCTCTCTTCTTCTGAGGCCCCTGCCTGGGCTTTTATGCTGCAATGGCAGCACTTGCACGTGCCCTGCTGCATAAACCATCCTGTCTGAAATCCTAGACAGCAAGTGAGTGGTTGACCTGTTTCACTTTCTCCTGTATTTGCCATTATTTAATGAGGTCTGAGCTAGCTCCAGGCAGGAAAGGAATAATGTAATGTTTTGCACAGTAATAGCTCAAGATAAGATAATGCTGGGTGAGAATCAATGGGAGAGCACAGAAAGAGGCATCAGCCTCGGGCAAGTTCGTGTGACTGCAGAAGGAGTCGCAGTTCTGGCAGATGCACTGCTCAGATTTAAGAGCCTGGTTTTGCAGCTGGTCTCTGCGTGCCTTTTTCAAACCAGTTATTTCAGGTGTTCCAGTAGAGAGTTGGGAATGCTGCACTCTGCTCCACGTGCAGGTATCACTCACAGATCCAGGGAATACTGCCTGACACTTATAGCACGGTCCTCCATAAACTGTTGATGTGAACTCGAGCTGAGACTTGACCCTCAATCCAAACTTTGATAGATCTCTGCAAGGCTTGGCTTATGGATTTCAGTGTCAGGTCCCCAAAATTGGGGAGAAGAGGTTGTGTGTGGGACAGATTGATGACCAATTTTTGGATTAAACCGTAAAAGGAGTCTACAAGAAAATGTGTCCTGTGACCTCTGCATAAGCAGCTTCATCTGGGTATTGCTTCTCTCCAGATGCGCAGCAGGTTTGGCAGTACTTACCTCGCAGGATATTGCAAATCATGGTAGATTAATATTTGCATAGTATTTTAGTAGTCATCAAAGAAAGGGCTTAAAGAAACGTAAAGGTATTGCCACAGAGCCGGAACTGAACCCGAGTCAGGCTCCGGATATGAGCATCTGGATATTTTGATGTTATTTTGCTTTGGGACTGTAGCTGTCTCTTGAGAATACTTAGCGGAGATATTTCCTTTCTCTTCCTGAGATAAATACCCCTGTAACATAGAGGTTGTGAGATGAAGGAAAACACTGCTGGTTTTATAACATTTGTCTGGAATGTCAGAGCTACGAATTAAAACCAGCAGAACCCAAGGAATTAACTCAGTGCAGCCTCGCAGAGGCATTTTGGTAACGTCTACTCCCAGTCCAGCCCCCCTCCTCCCCAGAATCGCAAATACCATCTCAATGTTTCTTCAATCTGAGTTTGAGATCCTCTTCTAACCTCCTCTTCCTTAAACTCACACAAGCCAGCAGGCTTCATTAGTTGCTGCTCTAATGAGCAGAAAAGTAGCATCATTCAGTGAAGGCATTCAATGTGTTGAACAAATATAATAAAGGCAGACGCACCCTGTCTGGCCCTCACCCCTTTGGACATTCCCTGCTTAAGGAGCAGTGTTAAACAAAGTCTCCTGCAGCCTGCCTCAGTCCATTTTATTGCCACAGAGCTGGCTGGGTGACACTCCTCTGTCACGCAACTCCCGGCACATATTTTGTCCACCTGGCAGCTGAGCTCAGCATTGGGTGCAACTGAGTCCTGCTCTCCCTAAATCCATTTGAAGAGCACAAGGCATTTTTCTCCAGCTCCTGACTCCCAAGAAAGTCTTTGTACATACAAAATACAAACACAAACTATACATATGTATTCATATGTATCTGTATACACGTGAAATATAACTAGCTGCATCTCCCTATCCCAGCAGTCACTGAGCCGGGAGAGTGGACAACACTCATACACACAGAGAATTTTAAAAGGATTGATTAAGGGATGATGAAGGGACTTGAACGTCTCTCCTACAAGGAAAGGCTGAGAGACCTGGGGCTGTTTAGTCTGGAGAAGAGAAGCCTGAGGGGGGACCTTATTCATGTCTATAAGTATCTGAGTGTCAAGTGGAAGGAGCCAGGCTCTTTTCTGTGGTGCCCACTAATACGACAAGGAATAACAGGTATAAGCTAAAACACAAGAAATTCCACCTCAACATGAGGAGAAACTTCTTTACTGTGAGGATGACAGAGCCTGGACCAGGCTGCCCAGAGAAATGTAGAGTCGCCTTCTCTGGAGAATGTCAAAACCTCCCTGGCTGTGTTCCTGTGTGGCCTGCCCTGGGTGATCCTGCTCAGGCAGGGGGATTGGACTAGATGATCTCTAGAGGTCCCTTCCAACCCCTAACATTCTGTAATTCTGTGAAAGCAGAAAGACCTGTGTGAACTACACATGCTCCACTCGAGAGCTGCTACGTAAATAATTACACGCTGCTGGCTGCTAAGAAGCAGAGCACTAGTGATCGCTGGAGGAGATGAGGAGTCGTGGTGGCAGGATGGGACTGAAGCTCAGCTCTGCTGATGGGTGCCCTGCTGAGGCTTGGGAAGCAGAGCTGGCTTCAGTTTGCTGTCCGAGTGGCCTGGCTGTCCTCACTGACCTGCCTGAGAGATATGACAATGGGCTGACGTGATTTTGCATCCACTCAGGCTCTTCTTCAGGAAAGCATCTCACTTTCAGGACAGCCCTTGGAGGCGTTGTGGTGCTGTTCCCCTGCAGCTGAGTCTCCCACTGCTAATGTGCTCATTAGCCCATTAAGATTTCACAACAGCTCTTGACAGCTCTTTTTATTCCATCACCTGATGGCTCCTCAGCCATTATAAAATACTGGGATGCACTGCACAGAGTGCTCATTTGAGGCAGCCAAAATCAGTTTTGGACACAGGGAAAACCAAAATGTTTGGGCTTCACCTTGCCCTTGAAGTCCTTGCTGCTTGTTCCCCCTCCCTCTGCAGTGCTGTCCTCCTCTTTCCTGGAGCAAGAGGTTCTTAGAACATCCTTAAACAGACTTGATAGAGCAGAAGGACTTGCATTTGCTGCATGTGCTCTGCTCCTTGAGAGCTGCTACTTTATTGCTTAATGGTAACAGCACAAACAGCGGGAAGGACACCAGGTCAAGGTGTCTGTCCACTTGTTATGGCCTCAGATCACACCTTCAGCTCTGCCCAGGCAGGCCGGTTAGTGTAGACTATTTATCTCTTTGCAAAAGATCCATAAAATATATATTTCTTTTTTGCCCCTTTAAGTTTTTATTCCACTTCCAAAATAATTCAGTTGTGTTTTTGAAATCAAACTGCAACCTGCTGGACTTGTTTATACACAGCCTCTAATTTGTCATATCTGCAACCCCTGGTCTTCTGCAGGGCGTAGGATTGTCCCCATTGATTTCCCTTTCCATGAATGCCTGAGTGAACAGAAATCACTTCGTGGTTATTCCCAGAAAGCAGAAACAGTTGTGAATTCATGGAAAAGATGTGAAAGCAAGTTTGTGAACACTGTTCTGCATAATTGAGAGTCAGAGTTGAAAGCCCAGTGCCCTGGTTCGTATTCTCCGGCGTAAATCCCAAGGAGCTCCACTGGTGCGGGTTCAGCTTGGGCTCTGAATTATTTGAGTCCAGATTCTGCATTTAAGAAAGAAGTTTGTGTATGCACAGCATGTCCTTGTGTCTATACTCGCTCTTGGCATCTTGCTGTCATCAGGACCAACCCTGCAGCAAGACAGCTTCTCTCTATCAGCAGCTGACAACTAGTTTGGAATTTGCAATCGGTCTGAGCCCTCCGTGTGCACGTGGGACCGGAGAATTACAACACACATCGTGCTTTGGACTTTTTTCGCGGTTTTGTTGGGTTTTTTTCTTCTACTGAACACAAAGACAGCTTCCTATTTAGGAATTTGAGCTTCACATCCCAGTGGGCATGTTTTAATATACTAAAAGGAGCTCTTGTTGGACTCTGCCGTGGCAGGCAGATGAAGTCCCGATACGCCCAAAGTCTTGTTGCGTTACAGTTACCGGTGAAGAACAGGAGCGGCAAGAAATTCAGACTGGTACAAAATTAGCCTCTAGCATGACGAGGCTTATTTGAGTCTTACGTGTTTTCATTTATTGTGATCATTTTTTCTAGTATTCATGTGTTTGCTAATTAGCCCCAGGTTGGTATCCAATGCCCTGCAGAGCCAGGATCATAGGATCATAGAATTGTCTGGGTGGGAAGGGACCTTCAGAGGTCATCTAGTCCAACCACCCTGCTGAGAGCAGGGACATCTTCCACTAGAACAGGTTACTCAGAGCCCCATCCAACCTCCCCTGGGATGGTTCCCAGGATGGGGCAGCAACCACCTCTCTGGGCAACCTGTTCCAGTGTTCTGTCACCCTCAGGATGCAGCTGGGCTCCCCTTGGTACAAGGGCATGACAGGAACAGAGTCCCTTTCAAGCTCCCCTCATCTGTTCTCACTCACATGCATTTGGTTATTGCTTCTGCTTAAGGGTTCGGGTTTTTTTGCGGGGGGAGTTTGTGTCCATCTGAGTGGCTGAGGGTCTTGTGGTCTTGGCAAGAAGGAAACCCGGAGAAGAGTCCGTTGTGGTGCAGCCTCCTGGGAAACCTTGCCGTGGTTGTGCTGCCCCAGTGTCTGGCATTTGGAGTAACATTCACTTGTGTTCTGCACCCAGGAATGTTCTGCAGCCCTGAGGAACAGGGGAACTGTGGAAGTGGGTTGCAAGTTATACAGTCGCTCAGTGTGTGGGGCTTGGGGGGGAGCTGAGCAAACCCTTTCTGTATGAGGTGAATGAAGGGAGTTAACTCTGATAGAGGACCCACTCGGGGTACTGGGCTTAAAGGTCAGAGGTTTCTTAGGTCTGTGGGACCGTGCATGGAGCTGCTGAAATCTGGAATTTCTGCATGACTTTAAAATGGAGAGGTGGGGGGGAAATTTGCTGAGGGTGAAGTGTTGGAATGTGGTTTTTACGGCCTGTGCCTGTGTGAGAGCCTACGGTCAGAGGTGGATGGATGGAGTGTAACCAAGATGGGGCAGGAATGGGGTGATGGTCTTCCCTCACCAGTGGTCCTCATTCCTACTCAGCCCATGCCAGAGAAGAAAGGTACATTCATCCTGGGGTGAGACTGTCCAGGGCCAAGGGGTTGGTGTCCAGCACTGTGATCTGCCACACTAATGTCCTCATCCATTTTTCCCCTAGAGATCAGTCCTGGGTTGCCTCAAGCTGTCCATCTCCCCCAAACCATACCAACTTCCCAGGGAAGTGGTGCAGTCCTCATCCCCAGAAGCACTTCAAAACCATGGAGATGTGGTGCTGAGGGACATGGGTTAGTGGTGACCTGGCAGTGCTGGGTTAATAGGTGGACCTGATCTTAAAGGACTTTTTCAACCTAAACTGTTCTAAATCTACTTTGTCTTTCCTTTGAGTCACCCTTTCTTCTTTCCTGGATTTCACTGCTCAGATCCTGACGGGGGAAGACTGGAACGCGGTGATGTACCACGGGATAGAGTCCCAGGGTGGTGTTCGCTCAGGGATGTTCTCCTCCATTTACTTCATCGTCCTGACATTGTTTGGTAACTGTATCCTTACGCGTCGTCTTGTGTCAGGGGCAGTGTGCCTGGGGTGCTAGAAATATCTAGGTATGTTTAAATTCTCACTCTCTTACACTTTTTAAAAGCAAATTGTCGCTATAACTTTGCTTCCCACAGCACCCTGGACAAGATATGTAGGTAAGTTGTCCAAGTTGGTGTCACTTTTCTGAGGGCAATGTCAGGATAGTTTTCATTTGTTTTAATTTTCATGTTTTGCCTTAAGAATGTCCTATTGGGAGTTAATTTATGTTGTGGAAAAAATGACGGAAGTCAAACTAGAGCAGGATCCTTGTACCTTCCATATCTTCACAGACAGTTCACAGTAGGTCAGCAGAAGGAAGAATTGAAATTGGTTTGGTGCATAAATCAGGTTCAAGCCTCTTGGTGCTTTTGTCTGTACAGCAGCTTAACCAGCTGCTTTATCCCAAATGCTTGAAATTGTCTCCATGTAACGCTTAAAATATCAGTCTAGATCTTGGATTTCAGGCTCTGGGAATATTTAGTCATGTTCCAACACCTGACACGTGAAATGTCTGAAGATGTTTTGTTCTGCTTAGGCGTGAAAATCTCTCGTGGGAAACAGGAAACTGGGAGCTTGCGTCCTTCCAGAATGTCCCGGGGTGTCCGCTGGGGAACCAGCGGCGCTGTGATGTGTGTTACATCCCCAGGGGGGTCTAAGGAGGCAAGAACATAGCAACCACATGGAGATGGGATATGGGTATGGAGGCTGTATTTCATACAGAAATGAGCAACGAGACTCTCTGATCTAACGGCTGCGTGCGATTAGGGGAGCCAGCAGAGAGTAGTAGTTGCGATGGCTGTTGTGGTGGCTCTGTCCCCGCCTCCCGATGGAAGCTGCGAACGGGCCAATGCTGCGCAGCAGCACTGCTCACATTAACCAGGTACAAAATTGTTGGTGTGAGATGTTTGCTGGCTGCCTGACGAGCTGCGCGGAGTCCGACAGCGCACCCTTCAAAATGGAAACAAAAAACCTGTTGTGTGTATGAGGCAGCCTGGCCGCTTTGTTTGTTCTGTAAAATAGGGCTAATAACGGTGAGCGTTGCCGCTCTGCTGGAGAGCTCTCTGGAGGGTTTTCCAGCAGTGTGAGCTGGTTATAGTCCCAGCATTTTGCTTTTCCTAGGAGTCCTGTTTGGGCCGGCGCCATCGACTAGGTGCCGAGGAGAAAGGGGCATGAGGGGCAACACTTGTGCTGAAGATGTAGAGTTCTTACAGATATAAACCCCTTCTACTGGTGGCTGAGATGACACGAGATGAGGCATCAGTGCCCACGGACTGCACGACAGGGCTCTGGCTCTTGGCTTCACCTGAGATCTCCCCTTTAGCACGAGGAAGCGAGAAGGGGCAGAGCGGAGCAGCCAGCGTGCGAGCTCTGCCTGTCACATGAGCGCGTGTCTGTGGGATTTATCCCATTACCGCGCGCTGTCGGAGCCAGAGCAGCCGTGATGCCTGGGCTGGCTCGGCAGCTATGCTCAGACATCTGCCTCGTGGCGGGCAGCCTGCCCCCTTCCAGAAACACAAGGCTTTGGAAAACTGGGTCAATGGAGAGCTGGGAGGGAGGGAGATCTCTAAATCCTCAGGGCTTGGCATTTGAAAATGAGATTAAGCTATAATCAGGCTTGACAGCAGAGCTGAGAGAGAGACTTTTAACCTTAGAGCAGCTAAGATCCAGCAATTTGAGGAACAGGATATAAATTGCCTTCTTGCCTGGCAGAGGGTGCTTCTCCCTTGTTCTTTAGGTTTCATTTAAAGGGAAAGAACAGAAGATGTTCAAGAAGAAGGAATAAGGACCTGATTCACCTCTTGCCACTGCCATAAATTTAGTATTTGCCTCTGCTTGCCCTGGCAGAATAGAATGAATAGAAACCTTAGCCACATTCTCCCCAAACGCCATCCTGACAGAGAGCAGCTCTCTTGCTTTCCCTTCTCCTGAGGAGATCCAAGAGGTGGGCTTCCTGGCTGCTTACCCAGGATCATCTCCAGTGCCTCTTTCATCCTCTTTGCCCCCAGTCACATGCTGATTGCACACCCTCAGCTCTGCAAGGCACGAGCTGTGCATTTAGCAAGAAGAATATGTCATGTTTAATTCTCCAGATGGGAGCCCTGCAGATGGGGATGAGTTTGCTGCAGGTGAGGTTCTGTGAGCACAAAGTACAGAGAGAGGGGGGAGTTTGCTGACAAGAGAAGAGAAGGCTTCAGGGAGACCTTATAGCCTTCCGGTACTTAAAGGGGGGCCTGTCAGAAAGACGAGGAGGCCATTCTATCACTACACTCCAATTCATCAGGGAGTGTAGTGATAGAATGAGAGGTGACAGTTTCAAACTGAAACAGGAGAGATTTAGCTTAGATACTAAGAAGAAATCCTTCACTGTGAGGGTGGTGAAACCCTGGCCCAGGTTGCTCAGAGAGGTGATCGATGCCGCATCCCTGGAACCATTCCAAGGGAGGTTGGTTGGGGCTCTGAGCAACCTGCTCTAGTTGCAGAAGTCCCTGCTCCCTGCAGGGCGGTTGCACTAGATGACCTTTAAGGTCCCTCCCACCCAAACCATTCCATGATTCTATGATAGCAAAGAGTAACAACACTCAGAAACCCTTTTATAACGTCCTAGAAGACTTCTTTCACTGACTTCTAGTGATCAGAATTACAAACCTGAAACAAATCTATTAATTTCTGTGGAGACTTACATTCTTGTTGGAAAATTAGAGACCTTGCCGAGATTGTCTCTGTGGAAACTTTGTCTGAGAGCATCAGCTGCTCTAACAGAGGGCTCATAAGAGCCTTTCTGCATCGCACATAAACCTGTTTGACTTGAGGAGGGGAAAGCTGAGGCTGGAGTGCGTGGTAGAGGATGAGGGGTTAAATCTTTTCCTTGGCTGTTTACCATGGGAATTGCAGCCACAAGCCCCCTAATGCTTGTGCTGATCTTTCCAAGGGTATTTCAGTAAGGTCAGTGCAACCCCTGCTTTTCACGAGCTGCAGATTTGATGCCAAGAGCAAGCAGCAGGCAGTCATATATCTCTGAGGGAAAGCTGAACTATGTGACTTACCAGGCACTGAAGTTATCATTAACTGTCAAAACATAACCAGGAACATCTGAAAATAAAGTTTAGTTTGCCAGAGAAGAACAGTCCTGTGTTTTTGCGAGAAGCAAAGGAGTCCCTAATGTCCCTGACGCTGCAGTGCCCCAGCAAAGGAAGGACAGGCCAGCGTACAGGGTGAGGTACGTGCCTGAGCTTTGGGGTCACATTCCCAAGGAGAGCCCCAAAGCCCAGCAAACACCAAGGGAACACCCTAGAGAGGACAGTCCAAGTTATGATTAGCTTAATTATAGATTAACATGAACTGTCTTTTCTGCTTTAAGTTGGGAATTCGCAAAGATCTCCCCGCTTTGCTTTACAGAACTCCCTCCATAAAGCTTTAAAAATATACCTGTTGTTTTTTTTTAATGCAATGGATATTTTTTTCATTCATTAGGTGTGGATTTGCCACCCACTGTCCCCGCACAGATGTTCACTGCAGCTGAATTTCTGAAGGGACACTTTTTGGTTTGTTTTTGGGTTTTTTTTATATCGCTACCTAAGCCCTTACGGAAGCTGATGAGCAAAAGGCACTTCGGTTCCTTTGCTGGGAGGGGTTTTATTTTCAGATTTTGAACAGTGGCATTTGTTGAGTCCATTTTTAAGAGTTTAAACAGCCTGGATCAAATCTTTTTAAAGAATTGGTATTGGCAAGTTTGGGTCAGAGCAGCAAAACCTGCTCTTTTTAAACATGAGGGAGTCCTTTCTTCTCCCAGAGCTGCTCAAGGCGTCGCGATTGCTCTTTTTCATGAGGAAGAAAGGCTGGTGGGTGCCGACTTCCCCAGCTTCTCACCATAGCTCACTTGTTTCTCTGAATCTATTTACTTTTTCCAGGGACTCTTGCAAGGAAAAAAAAGATCAAGAAACACTGTTTCTGTGAGTCAGAAGCCTCTCACATTACCTTCCCTGTTCCAGAGAGTCTGTGTGGAACCAGAGCTCTGCATCTAAAACGGTTTAATGAAAGTAGTATGATTAGAGTAACAGCAGGATTTGGCCCATTTGCTAGGAAATGACACCATGCCTGTATTCATTGTTATCCAGTTAATTGAGAAATTGATGCATCTGTTGAAGGAGGGGGGAAAAAAAAGGGAAAAAAAAAAAAGAAAAACCAACATTGAAAAACTATAGGGGAGCCTGAAATGAAAAGCAGCAAATGCCTGGAGCCTGCTGCCCTTCCCCTGGCCTTTAGCTGCTGTGTAGGACAGTCACATTTGGCACTAGCCACTGGCTCAGCTGCCCAGTGAGGTCCTGGGTCTGCCCAGTTTATACAGCCTGGACTAGAGGCTGGAGTTGGGGTGATATTTGGGAATCCCTGAGCTCTGCAGAAAGGGATGAGGAAACATTTTGGGGCAGAAACACCCAAGTCTGTCAGATTGTGCCTGCTTGGAGATGGATCAAGACAGCATAATCTGTAAAAAAAAATAAAAAATAATAAAAAAAAAGGGTTATATTTTCAGGGGCTGATTATGTTACACGAGACATTTTCAGCATGTGTGAGTAGGAGGCAGGGATAGGAAGACAGTTTTGTTATCAAGGCACTTATTCCCAGAGCAGGAGGCTTGGAAGCCCTTCCAGTGTGTTGGAAGCACCCCAGAGGAAGAAACCCAAACAGTCAGCACTGACCAGCACCTCGGTGGTGCCCTGGGAAGCAGTGCCCTAGCCTCCCTGCCTGCACCCCCAGCCCACAAGTGACAGTCCCCTCTTCCCAACCTTTAGTTATAAGGAAATGGGAAAATTAATACCTTTACCAATGAAAAGTTGATTGAGCTGTGACTCCAGCATGGGAGGGAGGTGATAATTTCAGCACCATCTTTCCCTTTTTCTTGTCCTTCATCTGCTGGGCTCACTGGGATTGAGGTGCTCCCTCCCTGTGCTCCTCACTGGAACAGAGGAAGCAGTAATCAATGGGCATCACATTTCAAACCTCTGTCATTCCCAGAGGAATTATCTTCACATGACAAAAAGCTCCATCCCGTGTTACCACAAAGCAAACCTGATGGATGACCTGGAGAAACCACAGGTCTCTGCATCCCATCCCTGCAGAGTTTGGCGTTCAGGGTGCAGATGCATCCTAAAAGGTTAAGTACAACTCCTGCTCTCCGCTGTAACAAGCAGAAGCTCCGGTTTTGATAGGCATTCAGGCTCTGCAGATGCTCATCTCAATGGGAATTAGAGATGCAAACATCTGGTTCTGAGGTCTCAGGAAGCTCTTGAGGGAAAGCAAAGAGGATTAGAGCTGGTTGTTTGGGACAACTTTGGTCCTTGGCTGCCCTGGGAAGACTCCTGATGCTGTGCCAACGCAGAGCAAAGGCTTCACAGCCAGCAGTGGCCATAGCCACTGTGCTGTCTAAAGGCTGCTGGAGTGCAAGGATTTCATAGAATTGTAGAATCATGGAATGCTTTGGGTTGGAAGGGACTTTCATAGCTCGTCTACTTCTCATCTGGCTCCCACCAGCACGCTGCCTTCACCCTGCCATCCTGCCTTCGCTGCAGCTTTCCTTTAGGCATTGCTTCCAACTCCCAGCCCAAAATGGGATGCCTTGATCCCATAGGAAATAATGGGAGCAGTTGCCTAAACCGGCTGCAGTCAGTTCACCCAGCTTATGGGAACCTGTGGCTGGTTCCAGCCCCACATCTGGCTGTGTTGGGGATGGTGCAATACGAACACAGGAGCAGCGCGTTGCTGCTAAAGCCTTTGTGAATCTCCAGATATACCAGTCCTCGTGAGGTCAACTTCATTCTCATGCGTGTTCATATTCAGAGGAGCAATCACAGCCTTACACAGCTATGGAATGAGAGACTCTTCTGTCTCCAGCTGATTGATGTGCAAGAGTAAAATGGGTTTTCTTCTTGGAGGGTAGTTTAGACTCAGGTTTGCTTTGCTGGCTCTCCTTCCACATGCAAAGGTATCTGATTTACTATTGTTCTGGGGCTGTTTCCTAGATTTGCTGGAATAACAACAACAAAATATATGAAGGGGCAAGTAATAACTGAAATCATTAAGTGGAAAAATGAAAATAAAGTACGAATATATAATCATAGGCAACTATTATGTCTTAGTGATACAATGCAGCGCTCTGCAGAGACACCCAGGCCAGCGTGGGCACTGGTGGTGGTTTAGCTGGGTTACGTGCAATTTGGCCTGGACTAACGGCCCGTTTCCCGACAGAGCTCATTAGCTCGGGCTGGGTGTCCTGCTAACAGGCTCTTCTGTAGCTGCGCTCGGCGAGATGCTGCGTTATTCAGGAGAGAAAGTGCCCGTGGCCGTCTAATTGTCACATCAACTTCAGTGTGAGAAGTCCTGATAGTTTCCTCCCACCAGTATGTAATGCAGCAGTGACCTAAGCTTAACTTTTTCTTGGCACTCAATGTCTTTATATAGCTGTATGTATATCTTATGCAAATGTCGGCTTTGAAAAGACTGATTTCCTGGAGCTCTACCAGTTGTCCTTTTAAAGAAGAGGGGAAAACGAAGGTGAAATCCTGAGTGTGTGTATGTATATGGGCAGGAGCATAGGTGTGGATTTTCTGGAATATCTGGTCCCATACTTGTTGCACCTGTAGCGTTGTAAAGCTCATCTGCTTAATTGATGTGTGCATCCTGACCAGGGATTTGTGCTGGGGAAGAGATAAATGGGGGTCCAGCACCTGCTGTGCTGCAGATCTGGCTCCCAGAAGAGAAATGTGAGTTAGAAACGAAGGCAGAGTGGTGGTTTGAGGGGTCAATCCATAATACCCCAGTGACTGCCAGTGGGGAATGAAGGGGAGTGGCAGCAAAAGGAGCAGAGTTTCCTCTATCTGCCATGTGAAGTTTTGCTTTCCTTAGCTGCTCCTCAAAAGATACACTCCTGAATGTCTTCTTGGCTATCGCTGTTGACAATCTGGCAAATGCCCAAGAACTGACGAAGGTACGTATGAGCTTTCTGTGTCTTCAAACTTAAACCACAGCTGCTGGCTCTAAAGTACACATTACCAACCCTTCCAGACCCCCTGGGATTTCCTCTAGAGCCTGTTTATGCGATACCTCTGTTGACCAGTTTGCACTGCAGAAAGGGACCTGAAGGTTCGTTCTTCTTCGGGTTTGTTTCATTTCAGGCTTGTTTCAATGAATGATTTGGTGTTCTTTAATTTCATCTTCTCAGGGAGTGGGCAGTGGGCATTGCTCACCTCGCTGCCTCATGGAGGTGCACAGGCATTTGTAGCATTTGCTGTTTTCAAGAGCAGAGATGAAGAAATTAACAGGTTTTGGCCAACTTGGAGCTTAGACGTGGGGAAGCGCAGGTGGTGTGTTGCTGCTTTTGCCGTCTCACACTAAATGTTCCGTATTGTGCCGAATTTGGGGATGAATCAAAGAATTAACGTTCTCCCATCAGCTCCCCAGAAAACAACTTACAGAGGCTGTTGTGGAGAAGTTATAATCTTTCTGTCGCTTACCAGGTGCAGGAGAAATCTGAGGCAGTAGCCCAGGCCCAGGCAGAAAGCCAGGTCCTGGCAAGAGATGGAAATGTCGCCGATGTCTTTTCACTGGATGCACAGATTTATACTGGAGCATTCCCTGTGGTGACAAACTTACAGCCTCAGTATTGTGCAGGAAGGATCACAAGTGCTGCAGTTTGTGTTCGTGTTATTACACACATCTGATTTCTCACTGTAGCTTACTTGGTTGTATTTCTGAGAAGGCCTTAGTTTTTGTCTGCACTTTTCTAACTGGGCCTCACCGGGTGGCTACGACCCTGCGCACCCCGTTGCTGCGCTGCTGCCGTTGCCATAAGTCACAACGACCTGCTGGTGGCAAAAGAAGCACCGTATCCACTTTGGCAGTTGTATTTTTCCAGCTTTAGCTTCTATAGCCCTTGTAGGGTAAAAGAATCACCGACCACGTGCTTACACAGCAGCGGGTAAGGGTTTTTTTTCTCTTTTTAGAGTCGTAGAAAGGTACAGTAGTTCGTGGCTACGTGATGCAGTGCCACAATTTGGGGATAAGGAGATTTCTAGAGTCTCCTACAGCACTCCAGTTGCTAAAGGCCAAAGCAACAACTGTTCCTGGTTAAAATCCTCATCTCTGTTGCAACTGAGGTTCTCCCTTACCAGCTCTCCTTTTCTGCTGTGGAACTATGTGACTGGCTTCAGCTTCCAGCTTCGACTGCAGCCTTGTTTCCTGACAGCAAATACCCAGTGCAGACCATATGAGGTAGCTGGTGGGTCTCAGGTGTATAATTGATGTTCCTGTGTCTCTGAGACCGTGTTCTGCATCCCTCCTCTCTTCTAATGTAGCTCTGGGCTTTGCTTGGCTCTCAGTGGTTGTTTTTTTCTGGGAAGTTTTCCCCTCACAGCAGCTCAGCTGTTTCTGTCCTTTCTAAAGTCCACAGAAATCTCCAGCCTGGAGGCATCATCCTCCCAGCTTGTTCAGAAGATTTATGGGCATCCCTTGCATGTGTTGAAAGAGAGGATCAGACCCAGAACAATTCTTGGATAATGAAGCTTATTCTACTTCTTTCTTAATCCTTTTAGTGCTTTTCTCGTGAATATTTCAGCAACTGACTGGGTCGGTTAGAAACTTGACTTTGTTGATGTTTATAAAGTATAATTAAATATTGATGGATTCAACAGCATTGCCAAATCTTAAAGCTTCTTTAGAAATTCTTTTTTGCTTTAATTTTATTTATGATCCCCCCGAATCACTAGGGCTTTCGAAAAGAAGAGGGAAAAGATAAAAGTAATTCAATTATATAACATACCTGGAGAATGAGGGATTTATTGCTAAGTAAATATGATCATGCAAAACCAAAAATGGCCTGGAGATATAATTAAGTTACTCAGGAGTCAGTTGATCTCAGGAGACTTCCTTGACATTTACGCTGTAAAAGTAATTGAGATCAGTGCCACATATAATGTGGGAAAACCATAAGCAGTTTGCAACTGCCTTTTTTTGGAAAGAGAAAACTTCCCAGCTAACCTTCAGGACTGAAATATCGTGACCAGCATTTCCACTTCTGGGTGATAATTTGGACTTCTTGTATCGTGGCATTTGGACATTTCTTGGTAGCCTTAGCTGGGGCTCGTGACCTGTAGCAGAAGTTATCAGAATTGTAGCTATATTTAACTTAAGCTTGATCATCTGATGTCACCTCCTGTGACAAAACTCACCAGTACTTTAGAATGACTCATTTTTTGGGGAAAAAAACATAATTTCCTGCTTTACTTTGAATTGTTCTCCAGCTTCGGCCTCTCCCTCCCCAGGTCTGTCTTCTCCAGTTCTTGTGCTGACTCTCCTTTATCACTGATTTAAATTCTGCCAACTAAATATCTAGTGATTTCTCAGAACTATCTTGAATCTGAGTTGCCTACCCTCTAGTTTTTTTCCATGTATTGGCAGAGTTTTCTTCCTGTTTAATTATTCTGAGTGGACTCTAAAATTGCCCCCAAAATTTGCTTTTAAAATCTTCTCTCCAGTGACCATCCCACGATGTCTCCAGTAACACACAGCAGTTCATTCTTCATCCTGGTTGAAGTCACCCTTGATTTTCCTAAATTCCTGAAGTACAAAATATGTTCCCTGGTCTCTGCACTGCAGCAATCCCTGAGAGCAGCATAAAAACATGGGAGATGATAGGAGAGTTGTGTGAATTTTACCTAAAAATATATAAAAGTATACAAAAATATATTCGAAAATCAAGACATCCCCAGAAATAATGGACTGAAGTGTGCAGGAAAAGCAAGAGTAGCAGCCATGAAGTCGCCTCCTTCTCCTTCCCAGCAGAGAGGACTTGAATTGCGTGAACTTAACGGAGAGCTGTCAGTATTAACTCTACATATCGTTATGGGTACCACTGAAGATGGGTTTTACCATGTGATAAACTGTGTTTTTTTTAATGAAGATTTAGAGCTCTAGAAACCAGAAAGGAAGCACAAAAGAGAGATGTCCTTATAGGCAAGGCCATTATATGCCCTTGCCCTCGTATAAAGACTGTGAGAGTCTTGATGGGAGATGGGATGGATGGATGTCGAATGATGCAGAACGAGATGAGCCTGTGCCCCCGTGAGATCTGGTAGCTGTAAGTCTCAGGCAAAAAAAAAATAATTATTTTTTTGTAGTGATTTGCAATCTCTGGGTGGAAGATGCTGCAGAAATATTATTAAGCAGTCATCTGCTAACAAGTGTGCTTGTGCCGAGGCTGCGTTTATAATGACAATGGATATTTTTCTGCTGTTACTTGGGGATATTGAATCCAGCAGAATTACAGATGCACTGGGGAGAATGTCATTGAAGCTACAAATCTGAAAAAGATAGTAATAACTGCACCTGGTGCTTTAGATGCACAGAAAGAAAAATCACGAGCCTTTGAATATGCGTGATTTTAGCACTGCTAGAGAGCCCTCAAGAGAAGAAACAGCTTGAAGATACCTGCAGAATGAAAGGAAAACCTTAAAAGTCTTCTTATTTGGGGGCCTTATTCTTCAAAAGATTCATATTCTGCGTATCTCCTTGACTCGCAACAAGCTTCCAAATCATTGATAGATCTACTGGAAGTTGGCAGTTAAGAAACATTGACTTTGTATAAAAGTTCAGAGGACGCTTTTTTTTTTTTTCATGGTCCATCTCAGGTTCTTCATTTGCTACAATAAGATTTTATTTGTTATAATTCTGCTAGTATTTGGAAAGAAAAAAAGAATATTTGGAACTTTAATAGTAGCAGGGTTTCTTTCATTAATTTTCCATCATTTCTTTGCCTTTCTAAAGGCAAAAAGGAAAACAGTCTCAAAATTAGTTCAGTTTAAGCAAATAACAGCAAAGTCAGAGCAAGGAACTGTTTATGGCCATGATATTCAGGGTGGATAAATCTGTGTGACTTCCTACTTCAAAGCTGGATGGTTTACTGTCTGCTCTCATTAATTTAGGCATAACTATTTCACAGTATTTCCTCTGTAGAGCAGAAGTAGCCTCATGACATTTCATAAGGTTTGACAGAAGAGCCTGTGACTGCTCTTGTCTCGATGGGAGGTTGTTCCCCGAGTGTTGTGTGGTGCTGATATTGCCATCAAAGGGGCTGTGTTTACGCTGCCATGATTTTACTATCTAAATGCACTGGCTAGAAAGTCCAAAGGAAGCTTGACCCAGATGACCATTGGAGATGAACCAGACTGTTTCTTTGCCTTTTGCCCTCATCTCACTGCTTAAGATGCTGTAGCACTGAGCTGTGTTTGTCTCATCATTGCTCCAGGCAGGAGGAAATAAATCACAGTTACACCCTCCAGGAACTTCAATGCCAACAGAGGTTTAAAACCCACATAAGCTGGGGGTTATGCAGAAAGGACGAACGTAGCCATCTTTCCAATCTGTGCTTGAGTCTATAGACTACGTCTTAATCTGGCTCCTCCTTTCTGTTTTCATCCTGCATGTCCACAGCGCTTTAACTGAAATCAGCAGAAATACCTGGGGTAAAACTGGTGTGAGCAGGACCAGTCAAATCCAGTGTTATTTATCGAACTTAGAAAAAGTCACATTGGTAAGAAGTCATGAAGGATTTAGGAGTCTGAGATATTTCAGTAGGATTGTAGGCTTTAAAGTGTGCTTCCCCATGTAGATCTGAGATAAATAGGGCTCACTTCATGCTAGAAATGTCACACTTGTGGTCAGGTCTCTCCCTGCCTTGCCAGAGTCTCCTACCCAAATGCTAAGTGATAAGAGGAGTCCCAAGAGAGGCAAGAAAGCTTTGCGAGGGATGTGTATCTTGCTAAAAATGCATTTCTCAAACCTTGCGTTTCTCATCTTGACCAGCTGTTGTTGGCACCAAAACCTTACCCAGGGGTCCTTGGAAGAAGTTGTGGAATTCTGCCTTATTTTAATGAATTTCCACTGTTCTCACAGCACAGCGGTGACAGTCACGTACAACTCATGCCATGGGGAGCCTGGGTTAGTGTGGTGACACGATGCATGCTCTGATTTCTCTTGACTTTCTGCCCCAGGACGAAGAGGAGATGGAGGAAGCCACCAATCAAAAACTCGCCCTGCAAAAGGCCAAGGAAGTGGCAGAAGTCAGCCCCATGTCTGCAGCGAACATTTCCATAGCGGCGTAAGCGTTATTTTCTTGTTTGGCAACTTGATGGTTTGGTTTCTGGTTTTCAGTGTCGATAACATGTCTGTTCGAGTCGAGCATCCCATAGTACTCTGTGAGCCCTTTTAGACCATCTCTGTTACTGACGGGGCTTTAGGCTGACCGAACACATCGGTGCTGATCGCTTCACCGTGAACTCAATGAAGTATTTCTTTTAATTTGCTTTTCTTTGTAATGCCTCATCTTTTGCCTTGCTATAGATAACTGTCTTTTAGAAGGACCTTCTTTTTTTTCTCAAGATGTCCTAGGATAGATTTCACCAGGTGAAGTGTTAACATTTCTCTTTGAATTTTTAATTGCAAGAGGTGTGTGTGCATAGAATGTCTTAACTATTCTTTAATGATTTCTGCTTTGAGAACTTAAGTCTAAAAGCATCCTCCTGAAGATCAGACTGAAAAATACACTTGAACACTTTCTTTGCTGTTTGAAAGAGCAGATAAAATCACTTCTATGAACAGCCACTGGTGTGTAGCTAGAAATACCCACCTGCATTTTCAGATGCAGGCTTTTCTGCACAGATGTGGACACGTGCACAGGTTCTAGGGTGCCAGACTCCTTAGAAAACATTGCCTTGGGACCCCTTTTTCATATATACTGATCTGAACTGAAGGGATAAAGATTATCTATAGGTGGAAATACTTGTCGCTGAGGTCAGTGCAGAGTTCTGCCTGCGTGGGCTTATGGGCCTGTGCTTGAGATGTGCCCACCTTGTACAGCTTTGCTGAAAAGTATGTTCTTAAAAATTTATTCAGCTCTTCTGGAATTTTAGCATCAGAACTACCAGCATTTAAAAATTTGATTGCGTGTTTTACAGAGAGCAGGTGATGTTTTCCAGACCCCTTTTGCAGGGGAGACTTCCAACGGCTGGAGAAGCTCAAGCATAGGAAAAAAAAAAAAAAAATCCTATTCTGTTTTAATGGAAAGTATCTGAAATGCAGGAGGATCCCTGTTTGTTCTTTCAGTCTGCTCCTCCTCTTGGGACCCTTGTTACTGGGAGTTTAATCCACTCCATCAAAGACAATAGGCCAAATGGAGCCAGTTCATTTTATGTGAAGGAAAAGAATGTTATTAATTTGCCTATTGTATTCTTCTCACCATTTTATTTTGCCATTGCTGCTTTAATCAGCTCCTATTTATGCTTTGTCAGGTTTAAAATATATGTCTGTTGGTTTTAAATATAATCCTTTTCTTACAATGATTTCCCATCCAGTCTTGAAAAGAAGTCAAATGAGGGTATTTGCTCTTGTTCTTTGTTCTTTGATGAATTTCCTGGTGGTGTTATTTTAAAAAGCAAGATAATGATGCTTATTTTCTTCTTCTTTAATCAAAAGCAAAGCGCATATGAAGATTTCTTAGAAATCAAAAAAAAAGCCCAAACACTTTAAGGGAGCTAAGACTTCACACCACATTGTTAGTTGCTTGAAATAATCTTCTTCCAGGATGTTTCACCAGACTGCCACATGGTTTTCAATATCACAGTTTTGTGCTTACAACTGAAAGTGAGTAAAAAATGGGCGATTTTTTTGGTTTTTGCCCAGATCCCTACCTGCCCCATTTGTACAGGTAGATAATTAGGCTTACAAATGAGCACCTTGGAAAGTGCAGTTGATGACTTTCGTATCTATCAACCACGGCGACATCATGTGTGCTGTGTGGAGCCATCAGTTCACCACCACCACCTGACTTCTCGTTCTCTCTGCTTTAGTGCCAGTCAGGAGCTTACAAGGTCACTTCCAGAACTCACGGGGCTTTAGTCTGGGGGGGAAAAAAAAAAAGGTGCCAAGGTCAATAGGTTGATGAGCGAATGGATAATGACATAGAGGAGAAGGCAAGGGAGAAGTTCAGTGTTTTGTGAGGCAGAAAGAGGTGTATGGATGGATTGCTGGCTCATGATCCGAAAGATATTTAATGAACGCATGCCAAAGCAATTTGTTTGATACATAAATACAGCCACAGCAAACGCCAAAGGAACTCAGCAGCTGCTGCTTTCAAATTTGCAATTCCTACCCCATAGATCACAGAATCCCAGCACNGACACTGCTGGTTGAAAAGTTATCTGCTGACTCATAGGTATCTTCATCCAGTACAGTAGGGTTGATGATAGGGACCCACGGTTGACAGCTAAATATACCCCATTACTTCATTTCTTATGCTCTTAAGCTACACAGTGGTTCTGAAGATGGAGCAGATCAAGCCTCTGATGTGATTTAGGGCTGGACATGCCCAGCACTTTTTCATTCTTGGCATGCTTGGAGATGGGATTTTTGGTGTATGGAAGTATCAGCACCAATAGCAGACACCTGTAGAGGGGTTCCCCTACATGAGCAGTGAGTGAGGGCTGGGAGGAACTGGGACTGAGCTACCAAAGTCCTACTGCAAAGGTGGGTTTACCCTATCAGTTTATATTTTTATTTTTTCCTAAGGAATATATTTTTTTGTTTGTTTTATAATTAGATTTTATTTTCATACTGTATGAAAATGAATTTTTCTAACAACAGACATCTGTAGTGTGGATCAATATTCTGAAAACATCAACATTTTCTCTACTCATATGAATCAAAACAAGTCTCAGGATTAGCAGAGGGCACCATGACTTGCATTTCCTTAGTCACGATGTTCACCTTCCCGATGTGTTTGTCTACCTCCCACAGAGGTGACAAAGCCACCCTGGGACTGAGTGTGGTTAAAAGTCCTATTGGTTGTGCTGCAGTTTCACCGACGAGGTGCTGTGCTTGCTGTTTTGCTTCAGTCCCTCATCAGTCCTACCTGAAGGACTGAGAGCGTTTATCTTCCCCTAAGCCTCCTTCCAGGCCATTCCATGCTCTGTGGGGTTGTCTCTTCTCCCCCACCTCTGACATTTTTCCTGTGCAAATGCACTTTTTCCAGTCTAAAATGTGCCCTCACCAGTTGCACACTCCCGTGCCTGCAGTTTACCTGCACAGATTCTTCTGCCCTCCTCTGCCATTCAAGTTGTCTCTTTGCAACCGAGCTCCAGGAAACGTTCAATTTATTGCACCAGTTGCAGACTGTCATTTCCTTGGCAGAAGAAACAGGTTGGTTATTTAAAGTGTCACCCTGCTTGGAGAGTCCGAAGAGGTCCCTTCACCGTTCCCTGTGCGATAGGCTCCCGCCTGAGCCACAGGTTGTCTGTTGTCTTGTGGTTGATGGATGGTGAGGCGCTAAGGTGTCATGAGGATCTGTTCTAATAATATACTCATTAGTACAGCAGGATCGAGATATCATCTATCTTGCAACTGACTCCAAGTGCTTTATTAAAATATTCTGCCCGCATTTGGGTTGTAGCTCCTACTTCATCCATCTCCCAGGATTTCTATGAGTTGTCTTCTGCTCCACCAAAAGGGTCTTCATGTGGACAAATTTGCCTGACTGCAGTTTGTTTTTTCACCTGGTGAAGTCTATCCCAAAGGGCCTTTTTTTGTTGTTTTTTTATGGTTTTTTTCAGGGTTAAAATCTGGGGACGGTACCTTGGTTTTGGCACTGTTGCAATGTTTGGTTTCAAGCAGAATATCTGGTGAATGTGTCTTACTGTGTTTTGATTTGAGCCCATTGTTTCATTCTTATTTTTGTGATTTATTTTTTTTATTATTTGTTTGTTTTCTGTTTAGCATTTTCCTTGCTTTGTTGTTTCTGGAGGTGAGTTTCTGGGTTTGTTCAGTTTGCCCGGCATTGTCTTTAAGACCCTCTGTTTTGTACAACACTTAAACCACTCGGCCTCGCGAACTGAGAGCCTGTACAGACCGATGGGTCTTTAGAGCAAACCATTGGTGCAGCTTCCTTGGTGGCCAGAACGGAGGAGGGGAGGGAAAGGGGCAATTCCCCATGCAGGGAATATGCAAAGCACTTTGCGATGGCACCGTAAAGGTGCCGGTGGAAGGGAGAGTCGCCAGGCTCATTCCCTGGGGTCACACAAAGGTCCCCCCTCGTGAACATGGTTTGATTTTCCGTATTTGTCTAACCCAAAGCCTGCACTCCCCATGTTTGGGTTCCTCCTCTGCCTTTTCTGTTCCAGCCAGAGATGCACCAATGGCACGTACAAAAGGGGCTGCCATAAGCACACTCAGCCCAGCGTGGGCCAGCAGACCAGCCGGAGAGGCCACGAGCTGTAGCTCACCTGGCACCCAAAGCCCATGTATTTCCAGTGGTCTCTCTTCTCCTTTTCTTGGGAAAAGTCTTAAAATAGCAATCACAACAGAGAGCAAACAGTAAATTTGTAGGAACCTGGTAGGTAGTTATGCTGAAATCATGCTGAGTGAAACACATCATGTTTTGTTACTTACAGGGTTGTTTTAATTCCATGGTAATGAGCTACAGTTGTAGCCAGACGCAAGGAAATGACTTAAGCATAGTAATAGGATGTGAGTTCTGGATGGGAGCAGAACTTCCCAGATGCGATGGATGAAATTTTGTTGACAGTGGCAGAGACAGGTCATATAAGGTGGGCACTAGACTTAAACAGGCTCAAGAATTGCCCGCTACCCTTTTTCAAAGTTACATATTCTTCCCAGGACAGCCTTCCAACCTCTTCCTCTCTCCAAGCTCTGACTGGATTCTGCTGGTCCCTCATGCGGTTGTCCAAAGTGGTTGAAGTTTTAATTGCACACCCACAGGTGGATCCTGCCTGTCAACGTGAGCAAGTTGACTACTTATTAGAAAAGTACCAGGAGCAAATACAGGCGGCACGTCCTTACACAGTGACTTCTCAGTGTTGTCTGTCCCTTTTGTACAAGTGTGGGGATGAAGTGGGAGTAGTTGCTCTGTTTCTCCAGGATATTCTCCATCTCAGAGGTTCCATATTTTCCCTTTGTCTTGGGAATACCGTGGTCTGTTTCCAAATCCCTGTTGGGCTCTCGGTACCCAACAGGACCCAGCAAGAAGTGTACCTGAACACCCAGCCTGTAAAATGTCCTGTGCTGGGCAATGTGTATAGAAGAAGTGGTGTTCTCTTGCTGGCTTGTGGTTTCTTCCCTTTCTCTTTTCCCCTGAAGTGTGTTGATGTGTGAGGTACTGTGATGCCCCCCGTTAGCTTACCTTTTTGCCCTTGCTCTTGGTGTAATGGTGATTCAGCTACACCAAAAGACACTCTCTTGTGCTCTGTCCCTCATGGATGGTAAGTAGCATCGAGCAAAGCTCAAGAACTTCTGTCATTTTGATTTGGAAAAGGAAGCTGTCTTTGCTTCGTGCCTTTACACCCTGCAGTTCCAGCACAAATTTAGTCAAATTTATGGCTTCAAAAAAGCAAACTCCGGCAACGGGAGCAGAGGAAGGACCTGGAGTGCTGCAGGACTTGCGTAACTTTGGCTGGCCAGGTTACAAGGATACTTGGCAGGATCAGAGCGTGGCCTCCGTCCTGCACTGCACCAAACAAGGCAGAAATGCAAAGGTTCATTCCAGTCTCCTGCTGAGGGATGCTAAGACCTGCTTACAGCAATTAAAAGCAAAATTTCCACAGGTAGTGCACAATGTTGGTGCTGACTTTCAGGTAAATTAGGGAAGCCTGGTACATTCTCCTCCATTGTAATTTTTCCACCTGTTTTGCCGGAGAAGTTTCTTACCTGTGCTTGAAGCATTGATGCAGTCAAGGGCTTGCTCTCTGCAGGTTTTAGCTGACACCCTGGGGATTCAGCCAAAGAGCACAGGAGTCCCCAGCTTAAGCAACCTGGAATCAATAATTTTCACAGCAAGCAAGCAGAACATGCCAACCTCACTTTGACTTCTGCTCCCATTTCACCTGGGACGGTACAAATGTAGAAATACTGAAGTTTAGGCAAAGTCCTTTACCTGACTGTTCAGCAAATCATTTGCCCCAAGAAAAACTTTTATGATGCCTTTCATAATTTCTCGTAGATTCATTCCGGGTTTCATGACTCCTGGATTGTTGTGTTATATGGTTTACCTGGGCCGATGTTTCTGTTCAGAGTAATCCATTAATTTCAAGTAAATTTATATTTAAAACTCCAGTTACATGGTGTCCAAAGAATATCAGATTTTAATTGGACCTTCTGATTTGCTGCTATTGATCGTTAACAGATTAAAACTCTCGTGGAAGCAGGAGAAAACATGCAAAAAAATGCAAATTCAGGCAGTGAAGTGATCTTATTTTCAATCTTGAGGAGGGCTCTTTGGATGACGTACCTTTATAAAAATTGTTTGTAACTGAAAAAATTATCAGCTCAGGCTGGGATCTATCAAGATATTTAAGATCCTGTTTCTCTGTAGATTCCCTGCCAAAGAGAAAATAAACTCTTTTTCTATGCACTGTATAGCGGTGTTTATACAAACACTGCAATGGAGGAGAATCTACAAAATTGTTTGTGAACTGAAAGAAACTCCTTCCAGGAACTGCCTGAGCTGCAGCAGATCTGCGGTTTTTAGACACGGTGAGACCTGTTTGGACAGTCTGAGCTCAGGCACATCCTTGTGCCTGTCAGAGGAGAGAGGTAGGTGCCTCTGAAGAGCAAATCCAAAGCAGGGACTGAGGAGAAGCTGCCTGGCACCGGCTGCTGGGACTCAAGAGGATTTGGGTTCTTTGGATGCTGGCCCAGGGTCCTCCCTCCAGCCCACGCTCTTCTCCATGTTAAGGCCTCTTCCTGGTGTCCCAAAGCCAAAGTGAGAATTAGCATCCTGCTCCCACTTGGAAATAATTCTTTGCAGCAGAGCTGTAAAAGCAATTGCCACCTCTTTCTACATAGACCTCTACCCTGAGGTCCTAAAGCTGCCTTCTGCGGAGGACTTTCCTTGTGTGAGTATAGCATACGGAGGCACGAAGTCCCAACGTCATCGTGTGGCTTTTGATTCACCTTTTAGTTTTTGTTCCCCTTTTTTTGGTTCCATTTTTGATTCTTTGGTTGTTTCCCTGTTAACTAGAAGGTGACGTGTCTGTGGCTTCCACACTTTCTGAAGCTTGCCTGGTCTCCTACCAAGATGCACGCTGCAGTCTGCATTCGATAGGACACAGCCTGTATGAGTCTCTTCCCGATGTCTTTTATGGTTTCTCTTTCTCTTCTTTTTATTTTTTTTGTTCCTTTTTCTTTTCTCACTTTTTGTTTTCTTTGTTTGTTTTGTTTTTGCATGTGCAGTTTTGTAAAGCAAACTCGAGGTACTGTATCTCGCAGCTCGTCAGTCTCCAGCGTAAATTCACCGTGAGTTGCTCTCTGTTACAATATTCAGTAAATGGATTTATGATATATATATATATCTATTTATAAACCTCCCTCTTTCCCCTTCTCCTGATGCCTTCACTCCCCACCTTGTTTTTTTTTCCAAAAAAATCATTCCCATCATTGTGGAAAGCCTCCAGACCAACATACGGTGGAAGGACTGGAAGGTGTGCGACATTGTCATATAACGCTTGTGATTTGATCGTGAGCAACTCTGTAGTGTTTCGTACATTGACTGTGGGGGTTCTATTTATTTTTTTTTTCTTCCCTCTCCTTCATTTTTCTTCCACCCCCTTAATTATTTTCCTTTCTTCCTTCCTTAACTATTTTCCCTCTTCTCCCGTCTGCCCTCATTTGATGGTTTGTCTTGTATTTTTGTTCTGTGTTTATTGTGCGCTGGGCTGACGGCTTTGATGTTCCACCAGTGTTTGCACTTAAGGTTCAATAGGAGAACCAGGGCACACCGTGAGTGTTCTCTTGAAATGAAAGCTGGAGGAGGGCTTTAAAAGAAACTTCTGGAAATGGGGCCCAAGTGAGACCAAATTGGAAAACTGCGTAAACACCCTTGGGAATTTTTTACTCCTGAGAGCACTGGTTGTGCCCGTGCCCTCTAACCTTCTCGAGCTGGAGTTTATAGCTACAGATATGGTAAAAATGAGGCACTCAGCGAGCTCCTATGTACCTGTGGTTGAGCGAACACAGTGGCAGAGCTTCCATTGACTCCATGCACCTCCTAACAAACAAATCTCGCTGGCTTTGCTGTGATTCACGGGTGCGCTTTGACACCGACACAGGTTTGTAGAGAACACCATTGCTCCCTGCTGACTAATACAATGAAAATGCCTCATCAGCTTCTCATCAACCCATCTTAGTGTCTCTGTTTTGGGTTATACTTTTACCGTTTGACGTTATCTTTCTTCTTTAATGCTTTTGGAGAAACAAGTAAGTGCAACTTAACCACGCGTGGGTTCGTCCTTCCGTGCACCACAGCAGGTACCAAAGGCATGGTGAAGCAAAGGAGCTTTTCCACCAGCTTCCTGACATCTTCCTTTTTCCCTGGGTGTTTTGGGGGTTCTTGTCCACTGGTGGATCTTAGACATGTTTGTATTAAAAAAACAGGTTGGTACAATCTGTGAACTTAGCTTCTGTGACCAAGATTGAATTTTTATGACTACCAAAAGTAGATGTGATGTGTCCGTACTAAGGTCTGAGTTTTCACCGGGCTAAGAGAGTGAAAATTAGAGGAATAAACTAGATCAAGGCTCATTTTGACTCATTTCTTCCAATGCATCTCCTGGCTGCTGAGAGTTTTGGCAGGCAGAAGGGTGCAGAGAGAGGTCTCTTGCCCTTTGGGTCTTTCTCACCCTGCAGATGAGGGAGCAGATGGTGAAAGGTGGTGATGGAGGAGAGGTGTTGCCCAGCTGCCTTCTCCCCAACACTTGAATTCACTCCAGTAGAAGTCGAACCAAACCAGCCCGAGGCAATGTTTGTACAACGAGGAATAGAGCTTTGAAAGAATGAAGACTTTAACCCCTTTCCCAGAGCTGCCTTTTAAAAGGATGAAATCAAACTGCAGCTTCCAAAGTCCCCTTGGAAGGAAGATTTGCCCACGTTTGGAGGCGTTTGCCATTGAGAGGTCTGTTGCTAACTCCCCACCAGCAATAGAGACAGTGTAATAGAGGCTTCTTTTGCTGATATGACTCACATCTGTTCTCTGAACCAAATACATTTTTACTGCAAAAGGCTGTAACGGAGGATTCTCATCCTCTTTAACATTTCTATGCACCGTCTGGGCGGTAATCTGTTATTTCCTATGCAAACGAGGGCCTTTTTTGATGGATGAGCTGAGTGTGCATTTTCTTTCCTTGTGGGTATCTAAAGAGCGTTTCTCCAGCAAAACCCCTTGTTTTGATTAAATAAATGAGATGACCCATAACAGTGTGCAATGTATAGAAGTACCAGCCATCACAGAGCATCAACAGAGCCCCCCTGAAGTGTAAAGACATCTGAAGGTTTTATTTGCTCACTATAAATGTGACAGCTAGAAATGTGAGGGGGGTTATTTTAAATTCAAATAGATAAAGTGGAACAGCTGCTCTTAGGGCCATGAAGGTGCTGTTGGCCCCCATTCCCTGGGTGGATATTACCATAGGTTCAGGATACTTTTATATCACTCTGTTCATACCCACTGCGAGTGCTTTTGCTGTAATTATACTGACTTAGACAAGTGGTCTAATTTTTGTGCACGGATGAAAGTTGTACAGTAATCTGCTGATCAAAAAGAGCCTTTAAAAGGTGCAAAAAAACCATCCCTGTTCCTCCTTCACCTTTAGGTTGCTCAGACAGCATGAAATACCGTGTGCCTTTAACATCACTAAGAACCAAGACCTGCAAAACCATAGGCATCTATTCTGAAAGAACAAAACTTATGCAAAAATCTTTTGAGATACACAGGGTTGGGATTTTACCATGTTCTTTCTTTGATTTAAAAAAAATACTGTATTTTTTATATATGCACTTTTAAGAAACTGAAGACAAAATACCAGAGCTAGTTTCTTAAAAAGACAAAATTAGAAAATCAAGGTGAGTCATTTCCTTGTGCTAATTCCAGCCTTTTGTGCTATAACAAATTTATGATACAAGCAATGCAAGCGGTACGAAATACATTTTTAATTCACTGAGGAGAGGTAACTAAACAAAGATACACATTATTTCTTTAAGTGAATCAGCATTCATCCAAAATACATACAGAATTGGCAACTAATTTATATGTACATAGGTGATGACACACAGCTAAGTGAATAATTACGTCCCATTGTTGCAATAGTAGGTATTTAAGAGTTACAGAATGTTGAATTTTCACAGGAATCCTTGTACTGCTACAGCTGATGAAATCTTAACCGATGCATTTAGTAACTTGAGGTTTTCTTCGTATTGCTGCTATTTATTGCTCACCTCTAACAGGATCCAGAGGTGTCAGTCATTGCTTGGACAAGAACAACGGCATTTTCTAGAGTGGCAAAAAAAGCTAAAGCCAGTGTTTCAGAACTTGGGGATTTTTCTTCCAGAAGTGCTGAACACCGGTACCTGTTGTAGATATTTTATTGTTTTTCAGATCAAAACCTTTGAGCTGCTCTTTCTTTCCCACCCCAACCACCACCACACGTCTCTGTTGCATCCAGACAAGCTGATAGTGCACAGAGGGAAATGAAAAAAGCTTAAATATCTCCTACCGGAGTGAATTTGTCACTTGCCATCCAAGAACCCAAATTGTTCTTGATCTTTATCGCTTGCTTTTGTATATTCACTATCTGGACCATCTGCTTTATTTCCATCCTCACAACGCAAAACAGGGGGCTGTGACTTCATTCCCTGATGTGTTTTGTCCTGGTTTTTATCAAAAGCCTGGAGCTCACGGTGGGACTTGGGCCATGACAGAGTCTGGTCTGGGCCATTGTAGCATATTTGCCAGAATGTCTTCTGGAGAGCGTGGCTTGAACACTTCAGAGGAAAAAATAATTTAAAGTAAATGTAATTTAACTGTATTTTAGGAAAACTTAATGATTCTACATATTTAACCTCAATGTGTTTTGTCTTAAATCAGGCCACAGCGATGTGGCTTTTAACTCTTTTTTTGTTTGTTTGTTTTACTTTTAACTCTCTCATCCTGTTATTTATTGCTGGGGATGCAATTATGTGATCACAATTCATAGCAGAACTGTTAAATAAGTCTGGAGAGCTGAAAAGGGCTTTTGTGACTGATGATAGCCATGGAACTTGAGGCAGAATAAGTATTTTCTGGTATTTTTTTTTTTAAGATCAGACTGTGTATAAAACTAAGCCTCATATCTGTACTTCTGGGATTAGTATGTGGTGTACTTTTAACCGAAAACAATTAGAAAATTCTCCTTATTAGTGCAGTAGGGAGCAGCAGGCAGGATGGGGAGTTAATGGTTGAGTAAAATCATTCCATTATGAAAAAAATTTAAGCTGAAAGCAGGAAAACTTTTGCTATATTAAACACCAGGAAGCTTTGGCTTGGAGGAACTTTGGATCACTTCAGAGCTGTACAAAGCCAAGTGGCTCAGCTCTCTCCAAACTCTAAGCAACAGAGTGGGATGATTTCTACTGTTCTTAGGAAATCGTAGCCACGGACACCTCGTGGGAATGGTAGCAAAGCACTAGATCTGTCCTGAATATCTGATATTTATTCTGTTTTGATACTCACCATGGAATCTTTCTAGTTCTATGCTGGCCACAGAACCAGCTTCAGGGCTTGCAGCTGCTGAGCCGTGTGCGCCCGTGAGCTCAGCAGCTCCTGAAAGATCTGCAGTAATCTCAGCTTTGTCCCCCTCTGGCATCTTGGCTTCTTCCTCCTGCTGAGACCAATTGTCTCTGGTCAGCACATTCTAGATCTGCAGTTCTCCCAATTGTCTAAAAGAGCAGGTAAAGGGAATGGAAATTCAATCTCAGAGTGATAATAGTGAAAAAAAATCAATATGTTGCATTTAGTGAACTCTCTTGATCTAACAAGTTGACATCTATGACAGTTTGAAAGGTATTTCACATTTCAGTAGCAAGTTTCCGACCATAAGGACAAGAGGAAATGGCATCAAGTTGTGCCAGAGGAGGATTAAGTTGGACACAAGCTAAAAATTCTCTACCAAAAGGACTGTCAAAGACTGGAACAGGCTGCCCAGGGAGGTGATAGACTCACCATCCCTGGGTGTATTTAAAAGCCATCTAGATGTGGTGCTCAAGGAGATGGTGTAGCAGTAGACCTGGCAGAGTTAGATAACAGTTGGAGTGGAACATGTCCCTTGTGAGGAAAGGCTGAGGGAGCTGCGTCTTTTTAGCTTGGAGAAAAGGAGACTGAGGGGGGATGTTTATAAATATGGAAGGGGCAAGTGTCAGGAGGATGGAGCCAGGCTCTTCTCAGTGACAGGCAGCGGGTGCAAACTGAAGCACAGAAGATTCCATGTCAACATAAGGCAAAACTTTTTTTTACGGTGAGGGTGGTAGAGCACTGGAACAGGATGCCCAGTGAGGCTGTGGAATCTCCTTCTCTGGAGACATTCAGAACCCACCTGGAAGCATTCCTGTGTGACTTAATCTAGGTGATCCTGCTCTGCCAGGGGGGTTGGACTAGGTGATCTTTTGAAGTCCCTTCCTACCCCTAACGTTCTGTGATTCTGTGATCTTAAAAGTCTTTTCCAATCACAGTGATAAGAGTGGGATATATGGCCAACATTGTATTAGGCTTAGACCACGTTCAAAATTCAGAGTTTCTACCCAATAGACAGAAATACTACGAAAGAAAACGTTTTCTTTCTCAGAAATTGCAATATCAGCATTTCTAATATACAAACCCCAAATCAAATATGAAAATGATATTAATGGAACCTGGGCAGCGTTTCCTGCAGCAGCCCTTGGTGCTTCTGCAAAACACCCAGTGGCAGGAGCTCGGTGGGAGAGCAGAGCTCAGTTCCCCGCAGAGCTCTGGCATGAGATGCAGCTCAGAATGAGGAAAAGGTGCTAAAGCATCCGAGCGGCAACTCCTCGCGGGGTCACCGGCAAAGCAAACGTCAACACTAGTGACGAGTTCATCTGAAGGCAAATGGCTTTGTCAAACCCAACAGAGATAAAATGTTCTGCTCTGTGGATGCCTACCCCAAACTGAAACGCTTCCCTGTATTTTCCAAGTGGAAAATTGAACCGTGGAGAGAGTGTCTCCAAGTTTCTGAACCGAAAATATGATTTTAGGGGCAAGGTTTTGTTTGCATTGTGCTTTTTTGTTGTTGTTGAAACTGTGTTTTCACAAGAAATTCCCTTTCATCTGTAATCAGAACATGTTCTTTCATACCCACAATCTAATATGTAGGTATTTTTAACATCAAATTATTATGTTCCTAGTCAGCTTTCATTCATTATTTACTAAAGCAAAATTTTAAGTAGCTCTGGGAAACAAAGTGCCATTAACTGAAGCAGTACTTTAAAAGGTTATTATAACAAAACCTTTAATCATCAAGGAAAATGCTCTAAGATTAGAATACGACTAAAAATATGCTTTCTTTTCTTGAACAATCCACACAGTGACTGGTTGCCTTTTTTACTTACACCAATATTAGTCACTGATGCATTAATATGAATTTTATTTGATTCTACATGAATTGTGTGGTTTTCTTTCTAGCCACAGGCAGGAGATGTTTGCTGGCTTCTTAATCCAAGTCAAACCAGTGGAGCTGCTCAAAGAAGTGCATTAGCAGTAATATCTACTACATTTCAAGCCTAGAGGATCTGAAAACTGAGTATACGGCCAGTGCCCTTCAAAGAGTTAGAAATAGTTTGTAGACAGAAAAATAGGCTTGGGAAGTAATTGTAAAGAAAGTGTATTAACATTAATCTCTGCGCTGTCTTTGTAAATTCGAAGCGATTATTGCGTTTTTCTGAATGGATTCAGAAAGTTTCTAAGCAGCCAACGGTGAAGAGGATTTCAGATAAGGACCTGGCTTCATAAATAGGTGGTTTTTTTCTCATGGAAAAAACCTTTGTTATCACAAAGGCTCCTTTTTTATCAGTTTGGACGAGCGATGCTATGCTGTGGCTTATCACACTGCGGTGGTTTGTGTCTGTCCCAGTTCGTGCAGCCTTCAGTAATTAACTGGACCAAATGCTGGAGGAAGCAGAGGAAATGATTTTGCCCGTCAATGTTTTTCCACCTCTTCTGCAGTTCTCCGTGCTGGCTGCGTAGGCACCGTGTCCTCAGAGGCAAGCAGCTGTAATGTACCTGGGGTTTGTTTTAAGGCGACGTTCCTGTTGTGCCATAAATAAGTTCAAAAGCTCTTCTCTGCGACGACGTACGGCCGAGCAACAGGAGAGGAGAGGCTGCTGCATATGCCCGGGTTCGGTTCCTGTAGGAAGTTGTAGAAAGCAGGAGTCAGATAAATTTAATTGGACAAGCAGATGACACATTCCCTCCAGTTGCTGCCACTTTGGCTCCGAAAACTCTAAACGCTGTCCCCAGAGGGACCAACCTGCTCGGTCGCTTTACTTCCATTTCCTACAGCAGACTTGATGTGTGCTGTCACTTGCTCTCAATATCCTGCTTTGAATATGATAATGAGTTTGCAGGCAGGCGTCACATTTTCCCGACTGTGTTTTTACCACAATTCGTATATTTTCTGATTTTTTTATGGATTTTTTTTTTTTTTGGTGTCTCTTTTCCTGTAGAAAAAAGGCCGCAGTCATTACTTCAGAGCCTCCTGCTCTTTGAGTTGTTAGTAACTGAAGCCAGTGGGTGGCTGCCTGTGTAGTCTTTTGGCAGTCACCACCGCTACTTGTGTCAACGTTAAGGATGCATCTCATTTCTAGGTGCTGAGAAAATCGAGTCTGTAATGTCAGCATCTTTTTTAAGGAAGGCTCAGTTAATAGCCTTGGTTCCTCCAGGTTCTCAGTGGTGTATGCACCTGGCAGCATCTTCCAGGTAGCCATGAGTGAAGTACAGTGAAAGCTTTAGCAATTCAGAGATCATTTAAATGCTGTTTTATATTCTTGGCATTCTGAAACAATTAAAAAAAAACCCTCCTGAAGTGGTACATCTTGTGTCGGAGCTAGCACGTCCTGAGTGTCCCCTCTGCACTTCGAGATGGGTATCAGCCCTACATCCTCAACCTTCCCCCTCTCCACATCCAGTCTGATTTAGGAGATTATATCTTGGCTTTGATGGGCTCGGGGCAGTCCCTGGTGGAAAGACTGCATCCAAGAAAGTTGCCTGATGATTTGTTGTGTGTTTTACTTTGGAGAATCTCTGCAGGGAGGCTGGGGCTTTGCATCCCATCCCCGTGTGATGCCTGTCCTATGAAAATGGAGCACAGGATGGTGCACGGGGAGCAGGCGGTTGTGTTCTTCTCTGTGCTCTTGGTTTTGTAGATAAATTGAAGGCTTCAGTCAGCGTAAGGGCAGTTTCCCAACTCTAACTGGTTATTACTAGTTATTACTTGGGTGTTGACAGCTCATTCTGGCTGTTCAAAGCACAAAACAGAAGCCGGTCCCCACCCTGAGGACTTTCATTATGAAGTGAGAAACATCCCTTAAGAACAAAGGCGTTCGGTGGCCGGCACCCAGGGAGCTCAGACACGCACACGCACACGCACATCCCCAGGCTGCTTCGTTTCCCCAAGCTTGTGTGCTCAAGACGAGTGTATTTTTGTTAGCCCAGCTCGGATTAGCAGAGCTAGATCTGGAGCACTGCAGAGCAAGACATCCCGTCCATCCCGGAGGACACCCAGGACATCCCAGAATACCCGTCCCAGGCAACTCCATCTCTCTATTCCCATCTCCATGGACTGTGGAGAGTTCCAAATACAGAGCATGTGGCTTCTCGTGGGAAATCCGTGCACAGGGTGGCGGGGCTGGGCAGGCAGAGGCCTTGCATGTCTCTCATTAATTCTTCCTAAACCCAAGTAAATCTGCTGATGAGTGAGAGCATTTCAATCTTTTGTGATGTTGAGCCAGAAAGAAATGGCAAGTTATTGCCTGCTCGCAGGAGGCTCTTCATCCTTGGGCCAGCGGTCTCTAGGACAGCTTGGGGTGGGGGTGGGGGGCGGCTGTCCCCTAGGGAGGAGCCTGTTCCCTGCTCTCCCTTTGATGGGGAACTTGAGGTGAGTGGGAATCTAAGATATGTCCCCAGCACTTTCTGTTACCATTTACCTTGAGAACTGTGATTTTTATCGCCCATTCTCCTGCTGTGGTGTAAATGGAGGTACTCAGCTGCTGGAAAATCAGTCCAGACTGTGCCTCTCGGGAACAGAGGATGCAGATTTTTAGTTTTGCTGATTAGCTCTGCTCACTTTGAATTCTGGATGAAATCAGATTCCTTTCACATCTGCCTGGGTGCCTTTATCCCATCCATAAAAGCGTTTAAGCAGGTTTCTGTCTCTTTAGCAGACCCAGGCAGCAGCGCCCTCCATAAGGAGCCGATCCCCGTGCAGAGCTGGGCGATGCAAAGCCTTTCCGACAGCACCCGCTGCGTGCGCCCGGCTAAGCGCGGCCTCCCCGGGGCTCTGCGCGCGGTGACAGACCCTGGCAGGCCCGATCAGCACAGGCACAGGCCAAAAGCTGCTTTCTTCTATTGTCAGGAGAGTCCAGAAAGGACATAAGGAAAATGAGTCTGCCTCCCTCGTGGGCTCCACGTGAAGTGCTGGAGGCTGGTGAGCCCCGCGCGGCCCCTCCAGCTGCAGAGGTTGGACTAAATGTGTGGCAAATGGAGACATCAGAGCAGGCTGGTGGAAGGAAAATGATTTTCCTCTCCTTGTGAGAAGAAGTTTCATTAAGAAAGATGATGGGTGTTGATCTTCTACCAGGCTAAATCCAGAACTCCACCCTGGAAACCAGTGGGTTTACTTTGGGTTTATGCAAAAGCAGAATTTGTTTTGCAGTCTTTAAGAGGAGAGGGGAAAAAAAAAATCCCTTCCCTTCCTTCATCGGCTGGGTAGGTGACCCATTTGCATGCAGTGGTCTGAAAGCAGATACTGTGCTGAAAAATCAGAGCATTAAGGCAATGCCAGTGGAGGTATAGTCCCCATAATACATGACAGAGACAGGAAAGAGCAGATCTCTCCATGGGATGAAGGTGCTCTCATCACATCTGCCTCTGTGTGTGACTCTCCTGGGGTCTTTTCGTTCTCCACAGAGCACTTTGCTTTTCTTAATTGTGTCCTTGCAGACTCTGGTGATGCTTGGGCTGGAAGGTCCTTCCTCGCTTCGGCAGGATGCTGAGGTTTAGAGCGGCAGCTCTCCTGTGCTGTTACCCAGCAGGGCAGCGCAGCGCAGCCTGGACGTGATCCCTCCGACCAGCTCTAAGGGGAAGGGGCCGGTGCCTGGCTGCTCAGGCTCAGATCCTTCGGGGCAGGTTTCATTTCCCCTCACCCCTCCTGCCAGTCTAACTTCTCTAGCTCACCATCAATTTGCTCATCCAGAGGTTTCCAGGTGGCGAGAAAGGTGCTGTTACACGCGGGGAAGCCTTGTAGGCTGTTTAAAAGCTCTGACTGCGCAACGCAATTTTTGTGTGAAGAGACTCTAACCCTTTAGACTGTACCTGAGGCTTCCAAGGGGATGATGGTGTTTTAGAAATCAAGATAACTCCTTTCCAGAGGGCCTGTTTCATAACGACTAACACGTCTCGGGGCAAACTAACACTGATGATCCCTCTGGCTTCCCCTGCTCATGTTCTCTGCCAGCCATTCTCTCTCCATTCCTACAGTTTCTTTGGCTTAACCCTCTAATCCCCTGTCTCAGCTGAAAATTTCAAATTTCCTTTTTTTTTTCTTTTTTGTTGGTTGACTTTTAGGGAATTGGTGCAAAGTTGGGTACTAACTTTTTACCTTCCTCCCCTCTTTAGCAAGCAGCAGAACTCCTCCAAATCCAAGTCAGTTTGGGAGCAGAGGACCAGCCAGATCCGGATGCACAACTTCCGAGCCAGCTGCGAAGCGCTGTACAACGAGCTGGATCCGGAGGAGCGGCTGCGTTACGCTACCACCCTCCACATCAGGCCAGACATGAAGACTCATTTGGATCGGCCGCTGGTGGTAGAGCCAAGGAGCGAAGGGAGGAACAACATCAGCAAGCTCAGCCCCGTGGATGTGCAGGAGGTGGAGCAGACCAAAGTCAGCTCTACTGACGGGGCAGAAGCTCCACGAAAACATCACAGACATCGAGATAAGGACAAACTGGGAGAGCAAGAGAAAGGAGATGTGACCAAAGACGAGAACGGGGAACCCGGCACCAATAAGGAAGAGCGGCACAGGCAGCACAGGAGCCGCAGCAAGGAAGTGGAAGGGGTGGGGTGTAAGGAAGGGAAAAGTGATCGCAGCAGGGGTCAGGAAGGGGGAAAGAGGCACCATCGCCGAGGATCGGTGGAAGAAGGGGCTGAGAAGGAGCACCGTAGGCATCGGACCCACCGGCACTCTGCCGAACGGCAAGGCAAGGAAGGCAACGGGACAATCAACGGGGCCAGGAGCGAACGACGTTCCCGACACAGGGGAGGGTCGAGGACTGGGAATCGGGAAGGAGAGCCCGGGTCCAAGGGTGACAACGGTGAAGAGCCTCACAGACGGCACAGGCTGAGGAACAGGGCGCTGTCGACGTACGATTCGGTGGAGAAGGAGAACGGGGAGAAGGAGGGGGAGGCTGGCGAGAAGGAGCACCGGAATCATCAGCCCAAGTGAGTGAGCGTTGTGTGGCTGAACTCATCCCTGAGACAGCTCAGGGGGCACCAGAGCCCGGACGTATTTCAGGAAATCATTTATTCCCCTCCCCATGGCATTCCCTGCTGCAGTAAAGGATTTGGAGCATATATCATATGAGGAACGGCTGAGGGATCTGGGGCTGTTTAGCCTGGAGAAGAGGAGATTGAGGAGAGACCTTCTCGCTCTTTACAGCTACCTGAAAGGAGGTTGTAGGGAGGCGGGGTTGGTCTGTTCTCCCTAGTGGTGAGTGATAGGACAAGGGGAACTGGCCTTAAATTTAGCCAGGGGAGGTTCAGGTTGGATATTAGGAAAAATTTCTTTCCAGAAAGGGTTGTCAGGCGCTGGAACAGCCTGCCCAGGGAGGGGGTTGAGTCACCATCCCTGGAGGTGTTTAAGAGACGGGTGGATGTTGCATTGAGGGACACGGTGTAGTGATGCTGACAGGGCTAGGAAAAGGTTGGACTTGATAATCTTGAAGGTCTCTTCCAGCTGAAAATGTTCTATGATTCTTGCACTCACATCAGCTACCACCACAACCTGCAGTTCTGTTTTGCCTTAAATTAACAACGGCAGAGGCTGCCAAAGATGATTTCCATCTATGACAGCCCAGAGCTCAGGTTTAAGGAAGGGAATATCCTTAAGTACCAACAGACCCTCTAGGACATAACGCAGAGCAGAGAATTTCACAGCCTCTGAAGGAAGTTTCTGAGGGACGTGTTTTTAAATGGCATCCAGTCTTGCTGAGAGCCCTTGGGTTTTCGTTTTATCGTGATGAGCCCGTCAGCTGCACCACCGGTTGTTCCAGCACGTGGCTTCTGCCATTAAGAACAATGATGTACCCCATTTGGTTTAATTCTTATGTAAGTCAAGTGAGAAAAATACTACTCGTGAAGCATTTAGAGTAGTTAATAAAGAAGGATAGATTGCCTTTTCAGCTTTATTAGTCTGATGGAAGAGAAATTTCACTGGGATTCTTTAGAATGGAGTTCATGTCACCGTGGAGAGCTGTGAGTGGCATGGAGATAATAATTTTCCTGTCTATATTATCTTCCTTTCAGATGGATTTCAAAACACTTTGCATACTGTTTAGTTTGATTGTGGGCACAAAGTCGCTTCCCTCCTGGCTGAAATACAGCCGCTGCTGCAGGGGAAGGCAGCAGCTATTTAGCCGCTTACAGCAACATTACGGGGGGGGTTTAGGACTGGAAAAGAGAATCGCCACATTTAAATAAAGCCTCAGGAGAACATTAAACAGCAGAATGTCAGATTTCATTCAGGAACCAGCTGATGCCAGGAAGCCAATGCCACTGGTACACAAGTGCCATGTGGTCCTTGCCTCGGAACCTCAGTGCCGAGTCTCATTAAACTGAATAAAGTGACGTTCGGTGGCACCGTCGCTCTTATTGTTGGGTTTGGATGTTAGTTCAGAAGGTCTCAGAGGGAAAGGTCATGCACTGTGCTATCAGTAAGCTGTCCTGCAGGCTCTGACTTTTCTGCAAGGCCTTCCATGAATAAAACTGTCTCTGAGACCTAGAAAGAGGTGCAGCATCAGGGTTTACATGTTCTCTGAATCCTTCTTGGACCATATTCAATAAAAATCTGCGTTTCTACCTTAGGGAGAACCAGTGTGAGATTGAGGCCAGTGGCAGCGTGAGTGTCCCTGTGCACACCCTGCCCAGCACCTACCTGCAGAAAGTCCCAGAGCAGCCGGAAGATGCCGACAACCAGAAGAACGTGACGCGGATGATTCAACCGCCTCTGGACAAAACCACCACTGTGAACATCCCTGTCACTATCACTGCCCCGCCAGGAGAAACCACCGTCATACCGAGTGAGTGCCTTTGTCCCTCTGCTTTTTGCTGTGACATTGCCAGAACGGAGCTAACTTTCCAAGGAGGTAGCAGCATGCACTGGGTGATGGGGGCTTTCCTGGCCACCAGCATCCTTGCAAGCGGTGGACAGAAGAATTTGTTGATATAGGCTCTACAACTCACGGGGTCTGCAGGAACCCACAGCGTGTTCCTGGGTCACCTGGTGCCTCTGGAAAACACCATGTAAGGGTTCCTGGAGATGGTTCACCCAAAGCAGACCTGTATATCTTTGCATAAGAGAAAAAACCCAGCAAAACATAGTAACTGAGAGCTGTGCAGCAAAATAAGCAACTTCTGCAGCAAACCAGAAAAGATCTCATTGTGAGCACAGGAATAGGTCCTCTGCTTTATCACCTTCCTCTGCTGCCACAGAGCTGCTGCTCACGCAGTGCTGTGCTATGGTTCTCCTGGTGTCCCAGGGGTCTGACTGGTCACAGACCCCTCAGCAAAGGACAGGGGAGGCAGTGACATTGCATTCCAGCCCACAGACTGAATTCATGCTTCCTGGCTTATTAGCTGACCCCACTGTGGAGCAGAAGGTCCTTCATGGCTGCACAGCTACCGCAGCATCCATCTGGTGATCCTGCTGCTTTGGGTTCCTGCAGGCTCTGTCATTTTAGAGCTTCTCGCAACCCTCTGCATCTCAGTTTCAGCAGATCCACCCTGGCTTGTCCTTTTCCCAAGCTCTGTGCCTTGTGTCTGTCAGCATACGTTCATACTGGTCTGTAGATGAATCCGTGATCATCATGCCCATGGTTGTTGAGTTTCCTTCTCTGGAGACATTCAAAACCCGCCTGGATGCGTTCCTGTGTGACCTACTCTAGGTGATCCTGCTCTGGCGGGGGGGTCAGACTCAATAATCTTCTGAGGTCCCTTCCAGCCCCAACCATTCCGTGATTCTGCACTGCAGCCACCAGCTTGTTCTGACCAGCTTGTGGCTCATCCTTGACAGAGTGGGCCCACCCTAGAGAAGTCTCAAGAGTTCGGGGTGCTAGGGAGAGCTGTGATGTGGAATCTAAGAGTTCCAGGTTAGATTGCAGGCTCTCTGCTTTCCAAGAGGCACAACCAAAAGCTGGTGGTTTCTCTATGTGCTTTTTCACTGTGTTGTCAGCCACACAAGACTTGTCTTATTTTCTTTCTTCTTCTTCTTTCTTCTTTTTTCTTAAATGGTAATTTTACTATATTGCAATACTGAGTTCCTGTCAATCAGAATTTATCTGCCTCTCTCTTTCCTGGCCTTTTCCTGTATATCTGGCTTAAGATGCAGTGAGGGGTTTATTGAACATGTCACTCACACACAATGAAATGTCATTTTGTTGCAAAATAGAATAAAAAGTAATAAAAAACCCTGCACCTAACACATTATAAGTGGGTGAAGTTTTTAGATTCTAAGAAGTCTTGTGAATTAATAGAAAAGTGTGTATATCTGTCTAAGAAGAGAATTTGCAGCATAAAGTGTTTTCTAGTTCATATATTGGAAATGATTTTAAGTAAATTATCCTATAAACCCACTGCAAGTGAATTTATTATGGCAGTTAGAGAATGTATTTCTAACCTTTGGGCGTAGGGTTCAGAAAAATCTTCTAGAAAGAATCATGTCAGTGAAAAACCTGATGTAAGATGGAGCTCAACACCTTTATACGTGGAGAGTTTTACCAAAACTGGGATGCACTCTGCAGACACAGGTCCAGGAGGTCCCTTCCAAGTCTGTGTTCCTAGCACTGACAAGTTTGGCAGTCTTAGCCTCAAAATTGTTAAAGCTCATCTACAAACCTGCCCCTTGCCACATCGCAAAGCTGGTCGTGCTACCACTCTCCTGGAGAAGACCCAGCGTTATGTGGTTGCTTAGAACCACTGCCTATGTGTCTTCCCAAGAATCCCGAGCTGATCCTCTCTTCCTAATAATTTATGATATTTGGAATGGGATTTCCATCCCCAGTTTGGCAGCTTTTGTATAAATACGTGTAAGGAGCCAGGCTCTTCTCAGTGACTTCCAGTGTTAGGACATGGGGCAATGGGTGCGAACTCATAGGACGTTCCTTGTAAACACAAGGAAACACTTTTTCACAATGAGGGTCACAGAACCTAGAACAGGCTGCCCGGAGAGGTTGTGGATTCTCTTTCTCTGGAGACATTCAAAACCCACCTGGAAGCGTTCCTGTGTGACCTACTCTAGGTGATCCCGCTCTGGCAGGGGGGTTGGACTCGATGATCTTTCGAGGTCCCTTCCAACCCCTACCATTCTGTGATTCTTTGTTTGTCTGCACGAGGCATCTTCATTTCCTGGCCTTTTCTGCGAGCTGCTGCTCATCAGTGCAGCAGTTGAGGAGGATAATTGCAGTGTATACCCTCCTGTAGTAAATAGCGGCCGTAATAATCAAATGATTGTTCATCACATTTAATCAACGCATTCAAAGGCTGTTTGCCATCCCAGCTGCATTGTTTGCATATCCAGCTGTTGCAGGCAGCCTGCTGCGGGAAGGCTGCAGCTACGTGTTTAACTCTCTCATTTCTCATTTCCTTCAATTCACGTTTCAGTGAACAACGTGGAATTTGAAAGTAAAACAGAGGAGAAGAAAGACGTCGAAGACTTGACGAAAAATGGGCCTAGACCAATCTTGCCTTACAGTTCCATGTTTATCCTAAGTCCTACAAATCCGTAAGTCCTCTGACTCTATGCTACCACTTCGGGGTACTTCAAGCATGAGTATTGAAAGCAATGACATTAACCTGGTGATGAAAGGAGTGGAATGTCTTCCTTCTGAGGAAAGGCTGAGGGAGCTGCGTCTCTTTAGCTTGGAGAAGAGGAGACTGAGGGGTGACCTCATGAATATTTATAAATATAGAAAGGGAGAGTGTCAGGAGGATGGAGCCAGGCTCTTCTCAGTGATGTCCAATGATAGGAGAAGGGGCAATGGGTACAAGCTGAAGCACAGGAAGTTCCATGTTAACGTAAGGAAAAACTTTTTCATGGTGAGGGTGATGGAGCACTGGAACAGGCTGCTATAGAATCTTCTCTGGAGACATTCAAAACCCACCTGGACAAGTTCATGTGTGACTTAATCTAGGTGATCCTGCTCTGCCAAGGGGGTTGGACTAGGTAATCTTTTGAGGTCCCTTCCTACCCCTAGCATTCTGTGATTCATCTCTGTCAGTCAACATACTGAGAAATTCAATAAAATCTTATGTAGGCTGCAGACCAGATGCTGCCTTTCTGCTGGGTTTTCCTGGGAGTATAAATTGCCCGGAGAAGGAAAAGGTGATGTTTTAGGCAGACCCTTCTTAACTGCCCTGATGATGGTGAGGTGGGAGATATTTGGTCAGTCGTGGATCACTAAAGGCTGGGAGAAGACATCATCAGGAGAAGCAGGCTGGGGGTTGTTTTTGACGTCAGTAAATTCTTACAAGTTCCTCAGCTGGAAACCCTGCTCTTTCCATACTAGTAACCTCGCATCACTGAAAACTTTGAACTTCTGGGAAAACGTGAATATTTTTCATTTGCCAAGGCTGACAGTACAGCCTGTGGGATCTGTTGGGATTACAGCATTTCTTCCGCTTCAGGCATCTCTGCCTCATGGGGAGCTTTGTACTCAAAGCCTATAAATACTGAGTATGTCGCTCTGAAGGGCTGCAGGACTAGACAAGAGCAGCTGGGGTTGTAATAATTGTAGCATGAAGGCCTGTGAGTCACTTCAAGCAGTAGCAGAGGGCAACGGAGGGCGTTTGAAACTTCTGCCAAGCCAGAGGTCTGCTAGGAGTAGATGCAATCATTTCTCCTTGGCTCAGGTAGACTTGTTGCAGATGCTAGCTGTTGCTCTCTGAGGTTGTGCTCTGTGTGCTCAGATACCTGAGGTGAACTCAGGCCCATCAACTTGATTCGAGAGCGGAATGAGTGCTCCTACACCTCCTGCTGCTGAGGGCTGTGACATTTGGGCTGCCCGTGCAGTTGGCAGAACAAACCGGACAGCTCCATGTGCTCATCTTTGACATCAGAAACTCATCTGTGGTGGAAGTCATGGTCTGGCACCCCTGGATATTGGGCAGGTTGAATATTTCCTTTAAACCCAAGTGTCAGCTGCGTTGTTCAGGCTACAGCCCTGCATGCTCCAGGGTTACACAGCTTATGAGCACAGAAGGAACTCATCAGAGGGAGAAGTTAGAGCCTATCTCTCAAAGCCAGCTGCTAGAGAGGGAGAATGGCCCCAAGCCTACTGCTAATCTCATCTCAAAAGAAGCTGAAGACTCAATACAAGCCCCTTCTGTCTCAAACCTGCAAGGCACACACTTATGTTACTCCTTTGCCTTCTCCAGCCACCTGTCAGGTAGACCTCAGGACACTTTAGGGTAACTGAGCTGAAAGCCCAGAAAGTTTCCCCTTTTCAGAATATTGTGATAGCATCATGCTGTTTTGGATAAGGCAACATGTCCTTTAATTCATGTAAAAGGCAGCAAAGATGAAGGTAGGGCATTACAGAAGGTGCACTCTTACTGTAATTATACTTTCTGGGTCAAATCTGAATTGTGGGGCTTGGCTTCTCTTTGGTTGGATAAGCAAACTGTGTTTCCCTAATATTTGGTAGCTCAAGTCTTTTTGTTGTGGAGTGATGCCCAAAAAGGAGTGTGAGCTGCAAAATGTCTGCTAAAGGCAGCACTGAAGAGTGGGAAGCCAGATGGTCCCAAGTCCAGAAGGTTTTAGGCTGGGCAGCGAACTGGGCAGATGGAGAAGCAGCGAAACTTTTTTTTTTTTCATATGGATGTTTGTCTTCTCTCATCATCTTACTGTTATGACCTTCTGAGTCTTATAGCCCAGGATTTGGTTTGTTGTTTCAGTTGTCTGGTAGTTCTCTCCAGCAAACACTAAGTTGTACTAAGAGACCATTTAAAAAAACAAAGTTCACTGGGAGAGACTGGGGCCAAGGGGAAATAACAAGGCAAAGACCAAACTCTAGGAATGTCAGCAACTTTCCTTCCTTCCTCCGGGCAAGACACAGACCCAGCTGGATCCCCTCAGGTGTTTTGACTGGTGTTAACTTCTCAGGAGAGGTCTTTCTGCTCTCTAGGGTATGCAGGTTTTCACTGCATCCATTTCTAACTGCGTCCTTTCCAAGCCCCGCTGGCGATGCGTGACCCGGGTGCTGCTCGTGGGCAAAGCCGTTCTGAGAAGCATAAATGAACTGTATGACTTTTCGAGTGCCACCACCCTCTTCAAGCAGATGTGCAGTTAAAATAATTTCTCAAGCGCCGCTGGCAGTTTACAAATGTCCCCCCATCTCACTGCTGGTTCTGAATGATGCAGATCTAAAAATTGGGACTTGTTATTTCTATGATGAATGGAGTTTGATGTAAGAATTACAGTTAACAAATGTTATGGGAAATGTTGCCTTTCGCGTCTGCGGATTCAGGGAGCACATCGATGATAATCTCCTTCTGTCAGATTGATAAGCAGAGTTAAGGGATCCACAAAAGCATTTTTCTTCATGTTATTTTGTAGCAAATCCATTTCTTTGGTATTTGTAACTCTCATTCTGCATCCATTAGCAACACAGAGAAAAGGAATACATCAGTAGATGTGAAAAATAAAGTTTAATTCCAACTGTTCAGATATTTGCTTAGAGAAAATATGAGATAGCAACTGAATTATGCTCTCCGGTAACAAAGTTATTGGTGAGTTACTCATAGGTTCTGCCTGAGAAACAAATTCTAAGTCCTGTATTTAGATGACAAATATACGGTGCAAGTGTAGAGGTCTCTGTGAGGTTAAGTATTTGTGAACTGTGGTCAGATAGAGTTATTAGCTGAAATCCATGAATAATTTTGCATTGCTTAAAAGCTGAAGCATTTGTAAACTTCATTGGGCACCATTTGTGAAGATAAAGATTAGATCAAATAATCAAGCATGTTACTGCAAAGTATTTGTGCTGCTTATAAAGTGTATCTTAGAATAAAGTGCAGGCAGAGGTGCTTGACAAAAGAGAGACTGGTAGAAGTAATACTCGTAGTCACGAAGCCAGTTGCAGAGAAGAGACTCGAAGTACACAGCACATATCCCGATTTTAAAGGGCTTAGTTGGTATTAAAAGGATTTCAAACCTAGTTTTGAACTCACAGGACTTTTGCCTGTGAGTTCAAAGTGAAAAGGATGGGGGAGCATATAAACATAACTTGTAGAATTGAGTCTCAGTGCTTGAAAGCTCTCAATGCCCTTTTGATAGATAGAAAGATGTCACTGCTTTGCAGGGAGGGTAGGAAGCAGGACAGAGAAGTTAAATGTCTTATTTGAAATCTCGCCAGAGATCTGGAGTTTAAAGGCATTGATCCAGGATTTTATTTTCTTATCATTATTGTGATAGAAGGCCTGAGGGTGATACTCCTGATGAACATTATCCTCCTGCCCATCTTTCATGCCCTTACACTTGACTTTTACAGCACCTATATCACGGCACCTGCAGTAGCCCTCGTTTGTGCTCATGTTTTTTGCAGGATTCGCCGTCTCTTCCACTACATTGTCAACCTGCGCTATTTCGAGATGGTCATCCTCATAGTTATAGCCCTCAGCAGCATCGCCCTGGCTGCAGAAGACCCTGTCCAAGCCGAGTCACCGAGGAACGATGTGAGTACCAACCAACGTGGCCAAAATAAAGTTGTTCTGCTTCTCCCAGCAGTCATGCGCACGTTGTTGTCCATTGGGCGTGTCCATTCCCATCTCCAAAGGACAACACAGTGCACTAGCAAGTGCAAAACCAGAGCTTTCTTTCATGTCACGCTCCAATTAGCTTGTTCCACCATGAAAGCGCTCGCAATTCCCATCATTTTCAGCTACTTCAACCACATCCAAGTTTGAGAACTTGGAAATCACTGGTTGTTTGGCTGGTGTGGCTTATGTGGAAGAAGCTTGCAAAGCTTATGCCCTGTTCAGCAACGGGAAAGGCTTCCCAAGTCACCAGCCAGGGCTGACATTGCCCAAAGATCCCCTGCTCCTGCTAGAGCAGAGCCTTGGGAAGTAAAACCAAATATGGCTTTTTGCCTTGGTGGGACATGGTAGTAATTTCCTAGAATTAGTAGCAGATCTCCTTATCCATGGGTGTCAAAACAAACTGAGAGGCTTCGTAGATGGGTGCTGTTATGAGCAGAAGTAGGTATGTGTCACCTTCTATGTGAGTGTGCAGCCTGGGAGAGCGCATGGAGCAGGTTCCTGGGTGACTTTCTTCAAGCACTTTCACAAGAGGACGTTAGCACAGAGCTGGTTACAGCTACATGGACAACAGGGAGTCTACGGAACTGAAGATTGAGTATAGAAATGGCAAGATGCAGTTGCTTAATTTTGGACACTTCTGTGTCAGTAGCTACAGGATGTGGCTGTTGTGTGATATTTATATTGACTTTATATCCAACCACTGTGTAGGATCATGTGAATCTGACTGTGAATAGGTGCTTTCCACCCACAGAATTATGCTGAAATTTGAGAGATCTATAGATATTTGACTGGACTGATATTGCACGTACCATGATGCCTACGGAAGAGTCTGTGTTCATCCATCCTTAAATAGATTAAGGAACTGAATTACTTCAGAGCAGAAGTCAGCAGACCAGAGCAGGGCAGGAATTGCTTGGCCTGATCTCCTGCTTCTGAATCTGATCTGTATTAGCTTTTTCCAGAGAAGGATCCACAAATCCCTGTATCAGTAATGAGCTGAGGTAGCTGTGAGCAATCTCTCTTCCTCATCCTTAATAACTGTGGAATCAGTTTTAGAAAAAAAGGATTTTATCGCTCTCTTATACTCCCAAGGTCATTAATAATACTATCAGCAGCTACAGCAGAAGAGAAATAAAGGCTGCTACACAGATGCTGGCAAGTAAGCTCTTTAGGAAAGGATATTAAAATATTTTGATTTGAAATATCCATTTTGCCTTATTAAACTTGTGATAGATGCAGGTGAACTGAAGCAACTCATGGGCCTGCAGACTGCACTGTGGCAAGAACTGGAAAAACATTGTTGTTTAAATCAGATGATTCGCTTCCTGAGCTGTGTGGGCAGTAAGGCCAGGGGGGATCCTGCCCCTTTGCTCCCAGGGCTATGGGGAGACCCCCCCCTGCAAGGATGGGTCCAGCTCTGGAGTTCTCATCCCAGGAACCCTCTGCTGGGAGGCCAGGCTGGGAGAGTTGGGCTTGTTGAGCCTGCAGAAGAGAAGACGCTGGGGAGACTACCTGGTGGCCTTTCAGTCCTTTAAGGGGCCTGTCAGAAAGATGGGGACAGAATTTTGAGCAGGGCCTGTTGGGACCAGGACAAGGGGGGATGGTTTTAAACTCAAAGAGGGAGATTTACACTGGAAAGGAGGACAGTTTTGATGCTGAGGGTGTTGAGACCCTGGCTCAGGTTGCCCCGAGAGGTGGTCGTTGCCCCATCCGTGGAACCATTCCAGGGGAGGTTGGCTGGGGCTCTGAGCAACCTGCTCTAGTTGCAGATGTCCCTGCTCCCTGCAGTGGGTTGAATAAGATGAGCTTGAAAGGTCTCTTCTCACCCAAATTATTCTATGATTCTATGTTTCAAGTTTGTACTTAAACTGTTTGAAAGCCTCCCACTAGATGATATTTACACATTTTAGCAAATAGACCATTGCTAGGATAGAATATTTACTCTTTGCTCATGTGCAGATTGTTTCAGTGTGTACTCTCCCCTAATACAAGCTTCTCTTTCCCATTTAGGCTCTGAAATACTTGGATTATATATTTACAGGCGTCTTTACCTTTGAGATGGTGATCAAGGTAAGAATTTTCCCGAGCAGAAAGTTTCACCTCCCCTTTCAGGTTTACACTCAGCTACATCTGGGAAGCTAGAGAAACAGGGTGGAGCACAAGAGAGCTCCCTGGTGTGCCTGAAGATGTGGTGGTTGCAGGTAATGGAAAGCTCTACCTCAGGAACAGCATCGGGAGTAGTCAGCGCATCACTGATGTCTTTCTGTAGCAGCTCTCCTGGATTCTTCAGTCTCACAATTTATGAAGCAAATTTACTCACAAAAAATGAAGATATCTTTAGTAGCTGTGGTTGTGTAAGAGGATAAGAAATGTGAGTGCCAGCTGCAGAAGTGTCTATGTGTGGCTAAAGACACAGGAGCCGGTAGACCTTGCTGAGACACCTCTGATTCTTCGCCTTTCCTTTGATGTTGATTAGGAACATTAATAGCAGCTGATTCTTGATCTGTCATGTCTCAAAAAGTTAAGTATTTACCTTTGCTCAGTAGAGTGATAGGTTTCACTAAGACTATAGGGCAGTAACTTTGCAGAAAGCACAATTCTAATGAAGTCAGGATTTATTCTTGGGGTTATGATAGGGTCAGTTTTTACTGTCAGAGCAAGATACAAAAGAGATGCAGAATCAAAAGCCGGTTCAATAGAAGGAATTTGAAGCTATATGAGGAAAGCCACCTTATGTAGGCAGTTGCAGAGCACTCAGAAAACCAGGTACCATGTCTAGTGTGCACTTTGAGACTCAACTGTAGAAGATCTTTAGCAGCATTGTGAGGAGAGACTCCATCTCACGCCGAAGCAATCCAGGCTGCTACGCCCAGCAGCGTTTTTCAACAAGTGCTTCCGAGCAGCTGTATTTCTTTGATTGTCACATTGGGCTGTGGGTCTTCCCATCCGCTCTTTGTGGATTATAGCGTGATATCCTACACCAGCTGTTAATTCCTACTGCTCTGGTAGGATTAGGGTAGAATAGAATTAAACCATTTGGCTGTTTCACTGGCAGACTGCTGTTCCCATAAATTAATGTGTCTGTGCAAATAATCCCATGTAGCAGTTATTACTCTTGTCTCTCGTGCTTTTGGTTACGGTTTATTGGCTTCAGCTCCAGTTTTGACAGAGCTCTCTGTGCCTGTTAGAGATGAGCAGCTTGGATGAGTATCAAAATGTTGCCCTTCTACAGCGAAGCCCTGAAGAAGAGTTTGTGAAGGGTCATTTGATCAAGGACATTCCTCTGTACCTCAGTGGTGTTCATTTGGAACTTGTTTTATTAAAACTCTTTTCCTGTGTTTCCTCTGCAGATGATTGACTTGGGGCTGTTACTCCACCCTGGCTCCTACTTCCGTGACCTGTGGAATATTCTGGACTTCATCGTGGTCAGTGGGGCCTTGGTGGCGTTTGCTTTCTCGTAAGTACATTTTCTTTAATGTCCCAGTTTCTAAGGTGCAGAGGAGGTAGGACCCTGGCACAGAGCTCGTTGAAGCGTAGTGTTTGCGGCTTCATTTCTCAGGGAAATGTTCAGTTTCTGCCTTTTATCATTTTGTAGCTGGGAGGAAGGAAAAAAAAAAATCCCTCAGATTTTGTTGTAGAATCTCTTGAAAATACTCCCAGCTTTAGGGTGAGCCCATTCGCTGTTCATCCAAACATTAAGCCGAGATCTTTGTGACCGTTTGGCCAACCTCTTTTCAAGGAGACATGGTAACAATGTGTGACAGGCCAGAGTCTTCAGGCAATTGTTTTAAAAATTGTTCTTACTGTGAGAAAATATTTAATGAAATCAGCTGATAACTCAGTGAATTCTTTACAAAGCATTATTTCTAGAGTCATGGATATTTCTGGTTCATACACTTTTGGTATTTCTCTTTCCTCCTCCTCCTCTCTCATTCAGGATACTTGTGTTTCCAGAGAGTTTCACCTTTAAGGCTAATTGCTTCCTCCCTCAATCTCTAGTTACAACATTATTTAATGTTCCATGTGCTTCCTTAATGTCATGGAGGATTTTGAGCAACAGGCACAGAGGATTTGTTTTTTAAAACTGAAGATTAGCTTTTCGTTTCTGCATTTTTCACAGAAGAGATCAGAGGAAGAGCAATGCAGGTTATTCAGAACTTGGGGAGCTCAGAGCTGGAGGATGGAAATAAATTTCCTACATGTAGTTCTGGGCCATGGAATAATTGTATTGTAAATATTTTCTTGAAAAATTCTAGGAGATGACCTGGAAACAGGCTACAGGACTTGGCCAATTTAATCTTCTGCTAAATTAGCCTTGAGTAATTACAGTGAACATTTATCAGCCCATGCCCAAACTCCACTCACTGGTTTGTTGACATGATGATTAGAGTAGGCAAAGAAATTAGCAGTGTTTTACTTGCTAATGAGGAAAAGCATTCACCTTTGTCAAGGAACTGCAGAAGTGTGTCTTGTATATTTTAGACCGGCAGTAATTTTTAGGCAGATGGCCACATCCATTGCTCGTCTTGGGTGCTCTGCTGATAAAAATACTCCTGTGTCCCTGCAGCACAAAAAGTTACCGAAACCTTTCCGGTAAGGTTGACCAGGAATATTTCCCAGGAGTTTTTAATTTTCTGAGGTTTCAAAATTTCTTTCAAGTTAAGGCTGTGAGAGTTGTATTTTAGATCTTTTACTCTTCGTAGCAAATAGTGGGTGAAAAAACTCCTCAGAATGAATGGACAGAAGGAGGTGACATTGCTGTACAATTTTTGAGCCAGTTGAGGAAACTTGGGGATATTGGGTCTGGGCTTTCTGTGCCCAATCCTACACCAAAAGATTGTTTAGATCTTGAGCAAATCACGTCCAATATAAGTTTTCAAAGGGATGCTGCACTCCCCTCTTAAAGACTTTGTCCCTATTCACTAGAAATTCATTTTTTTCAGAGGAGTTGAGTCCTCTGTTGTAAGTGAGATGGAATGAGATGAAATTGCTGGGCTGGGCTGGTGAATGTCTTCCTTACCTAAACTCTGACATCCAAAACCAGGCTGCTTTTTAAGCTCAACTAGACATGTCTGGCTTAGTTTCCCTGCATGTGGAACACATTAGTATAACGTCTTTCAGAACTGCTCAGACCGAGTTAAGCAAAAACTTACCAAAAAAAAATTTGGCAAGTTAACGGAGCTCAGCAGAATTGAAGAGAGGCTTAAATAACATTAATAACATAAATAACATTAGTCACAAGCATTAGTTTGCAAAACGCTTTTACCCAAGTTTGTGGTTCTCTGAGAATTTATCTTTTTTCCACTAAGAATTCAAATTTTCAAGGCAGGCTGAGAGAAAGGGGCATTTTGTGAGCCCTTCAGAGCAGCTCCGTGTGCTGTGAGAACAAGCATCAGAGCTTGTCTTTAAAACATCTTGTCTTTGAACGTGATTTTCTTTTGGCGAATTTATGGTTTAAAATGAATAATTTTTAATCTTTCTGAGTCTTTTTGTGCTCAAAGTTTCTATTGCTCACATTGGGCCATGAATATCAAAGAGCACCTCATCAGTTTCTAAATAAATTACTTGCGCATCCCCAGGCTGTGCTTTACAAGTGTGCCCCGAGCCGCTTCTATTTTACATGCTTTTTCAGTGAAGATTGAGCAGGGATTTACAGAAAGTGAATGTCTAAAACCTCCCTGCCCATTTACTGTCTCCCAGATTAAAGCCAGCCGAACCTATTTCCGAGACTTGGAAAAATTTGCATTTCTTTTGCGATTTTTTCCGATGACTGCAACCTCTGCCACGTGCCCGTGTTTCAGCAGACAGTGAGCGCTGACGTCCAGTGCAGAGGACTCTCGCAGTATCTCTGGTCTCACCTGAGAGCAGAAAATCCAGCCATTCGTAGGAGATGACTTGCTCTCGGTTCCCACTAGTCCAGTCATGAATACAAACAAGCCTCAGACTGCTCAGACCACAGTTGGGTAGATAGTCCTGTCCTTAGCTCAACTGCCTCGTTCGGTTAAACCAGACGGACACGCCGAGCCTGCTGCTTTTTTATTATCCTGGAAATAAGCTTTTGGAGATAAACTGGGTAATTTTTGTTGTTTTATTAGTGGGCTTTTTCTAGCAAACACCCCAGTCCTGTCACCCATCATCAGCATCACTGTAAAAATATATTTCATGTGACTGTTACCGGTTTCTCTTTGCAAGAACACCCGATTGCCACTTGGTGGGTGTGCTTAATTCATGCGTGTTCTTGACCTCATTGGTGTCCACTAAAGGTGATGTGAATCAACTTCTTGCTGAACAGATGTGTCACTGAAAATCTAGGAAAAACAGAGCTCCCTGAAACATTTCCATCTAGAATAAAGCAAGAGCCTATGTTTGTGTAGGCACATGAGATGGTATCAGTCATTGCTGCAAGGTTCATAAAATCCATCGTAGCCTCTCAAACAAGCTATCAGTCTACTTGCTGCCTGTAGCTCTTTAGAAACTCTTCTGTGCTTGACTGTAGTAAAAAAAAAGAATAAAAAATGAAATTAAATCAAGCCCCCCAGTAGGATGCTAGAAACAGTAATAATCCTGATAATGATGATGATGATAAAACGATGCTTTCGATTTAACAATGTATTTCAAAGCGAAATTCCTTTCTTTTCCTGGAGATAAACATGCTGCAAACAGACAGACACGATTTAGTCTTTAGGGAATTAGAGGAGCTTAAAGCAAGCTGGCAAATTTGTCTTCAGAATTCATCAGCCCCTAGTGTACAATGTACTTGCTCAATAGAAATGCCTGATGAATAGCAGCAAAGAGGTTGTATTTTTACATTTTCAGTAAGAGAAAGGTGGCTGAGATGCACGGAATTTCATGCTGCTCTTTGGAAAAACAAGACAGCCTTTGCCAAACAATCCAGGTTATTACCTCCCGAAGCGCGAGGAGGCTGAAGAGCTATTTGCCCTGTCTGCTTGTCAGTTGAAGGGCTGACACATGGGGGAGGTGGGGGGGTGTATATGCTCTACAGCCAACCTGCTGCTTCCTTGCTGCTTTATTCTTACGAGCACCGCGCTGGGGGGTGTGGGACTGGGGATGGGTTTCTCTGCCAGCAGGTGCCTGTATGGGCATGGGGTGCACTGTACAGCCTGATGTTTCTGTTTGTCATTGACTCTGCTCTTTCTTTGTCTTCTTCTTGCTGGAATCTCTCTCTAGGAGTTTCATGGGGTAATATGTTATTCCTGTCTCTTGCTGCACTGTTATGCCTGTCAAACGTGTGTACACACACTTGCCACTGTGGAAACGAACCATGTTACACCCATCGCATCGACTCCTTTGTCCCTTTATTACTCATTACTCAGCAAAATGTATTTTCCCTTAACAATCTTCATTCATCGTTATTTTCTTTAAGCAGAAGATAGAAGCAGACTAGAGAGCCAAGTAGACCAGAGGGCCAGAAACCATGATACGCAGATGTATTTGTACCAAAAAAATATTTGAGGGGATGACTTTGTGGGTGCATCATAAATATGCAAATTGCAGTTAATGGAGATCTTAATAACTGGATTTAAAGGAGAAGTTTTATTCTCATTCAGAGGATTGCACCTCTAAACTGTGCTAGCTGGAATCTTCAGGAGCCATCATGTGCAGCCTGGGCAATGCAGCTGGGCTGGGATTCAGGCTGTCAGCCTTTGACAAAATGAGAAGTCTTTGATGGGAAAACAGAGTGTACAGAGAGATTTGAGAGGTTGGCAGGGGCAATTTGTAAAGATGGAGGTAGCAAAAGTTGGGTTTAACCACCTGGGAGGAAGTGGCATTTTTGTGGTCAGTGCGGGAGAGCTCAGCTTGGCCTCGGGGACGCAGGGGAGGCAGAGCTGCTTGGTCGCACACCACGGTTCCCAGCAGGGCAGGAGCTCAGGTGGGCTCATCTGCAGCAGGTAACCCAGAGATGCAAAGGAAAGGATGCAGAGAAAAGTCTTTGACGTGGTCCAGGAAACTGGGTACTTGTTTCTTTCCTCTGTCTAGGAAACCAGATTATTTAGACCCTGGAAAAGGGCAGCTTTGTGCTTGGACAGAGTTGCATGACCCATTTCTTCTTTGCTGGAGGAATTCTTTTTCTGCCTTGGGGATTTCAGGCAATTGCAGCAGGCACTGACTCCGCCCTACTCTGAATATTTGATGATACGACTCTAAGAGGCCCATGTTACACAAAATCAGAGCTACTGGCAGGAGCAACAGAAACAAGAAGCTTCCATTTTAAAGAACTATTAATTTTTAAAGGCTCTTTTATTTATTAAATGAAAAAAAAAAAAAGGCCATGCAAAGTTCTTTTAAAATATTTGAATGTTTTAAATATAAATGAAAAGCAAACTGCCCCAGAAAAAAAGCAGACCTAAGCAACCAGAACTGACCTAATGCACTTCTTTCCTTTGTGATATTCTTTTTTTTCTTTTCTTTTTAAGTTACTAGGCTTCTGTTCACTGTCTGTCTTTATCCGGCTCTCTCTTCTGTAGCTCTTCTGAAATATGTAGTTGTTATTCTGCTGTCACTTAAGATCTTGTCCTTCCATAGCGATTTATTTCTGTTGTGAGAAATATTCTGGTCAAATGTGTCCTTGTATACACCTTTTGACTGAATTCTGGCTCCATCTGGTCCTTGTATTCTGTGGGACATCTGTTGCCTTGTATTAGAGTGGTGTAAAAACCAATATTGGCAGAGGGGGTTCTTAAACACACTGAGAATAACCCTTGAGGTCAAAATAGTTTCAAAATGCCTATGTAATTAAAATGTAATTTGTATCCCTCTAGTTCAGAGCACCGCTCTGTTGAAAAAGTTTTCTCCTATAGCAGGAACCTTGCCATGACAAGAAAGAAGTACACTTTTTCAGAATTCTCTATATGACTTAGATCATAAATCCCGTTAATATTTAATTGACCCACACTCTTTATTTTGCTGAGGTGCCTGAAAGGGAGGCGGGGGGAAATCAGCCCTTTTTAGCGTCCTTCGATCAGGCAGAAGGAATTTTGTAGGACTGGAGCTGTCTGCCCTTCACCTCCAAGCTCTCGGTGCATCCGCACGGCTCCCGTGTGAGGGAAAACCAGCTTCTTCTCTCACAGAGCTGGGAGGAGGTATTTGCTCTGCCTCACCTACTCACTGGGGCCCAGTAGGTCTATTTAACTTTCCTAGAAATATTAAGTCCACAAAGGTTGTTGCTTCAGGCTTAGAGCTGTCCCTGGGAGACCTGAGCTGGCTCCCTCAGAGCCCAGAAGTGTCTCTGGTCTCATCTTGAACATCCCTTCCAGGAGACCTTCTTAGCACGGTTGTTGTGTACTGCAAATGGATGGCAGCCCAGTGAGTGGGTCTTCAGGGTTCCTGGAATCAGGAGCACTGGAAAACACCCTGCAGAAATATTCTGTGGTTCTGCTTGAACCCACGTGGGGATTGTCGAGGTTTTATTAGTTCAGTTGCTCCCTGCCGGTGGCTGTGCTGCTAAGCTGGGCTGTGAGTTAATCTGCAAACCAGGAAAGTGGCCATAAATGACTGACCACATTCCTGGTTTGCACAAACTGGCTTCCTCGTCTAGTTAAACCTCAGATGACTGGGACGTGGAGCAACCTGAGTTGTTTGCTTGGCCTTTTAGAGGGAAGAGGCTGGAGGGAGCAGCAGGGGGCAGACAAGGTGATGAGCGTGTGCTGGGTGACCATCAGCCATGGGGACAGGCTGGCTGACCAAGCCAGATGATATCTGCTTCCCAATAACCTGTTCTCCCTTCTACTTCTCTCCTCCCACCAATTGTCCTCCTCAAGAGCTGAACAACTTGTTTGACAGCCAAGGCTTTGCTAAGGATCAGACAAAGCTGCCTGGGGAGTAGATGAGCCCCAGTTTAACTGGCTCAGTTGGAGGCTATGGTAACAAGGAGACGGCTGCAGTGACCATGAGAGGATCATTGCTTGCTAGGAGTTGGTAATTTGAAAGCAAGTGAGCAAAGCCAAACGTGGGCCAGCTCTTCGGCTAGGGTAAAACCTGAAGGGAAAGCCAGTAAAAAGCTTTGTCGGCAGAGTCTGCTTCATCTTGACCAAGGCATGTCTAATGAGATTCAGAAATGATTTCTTTTAAATATATAATACTTACTTTGTGGTCCTGTAACTCCATGGGTATTAGCTCCCTCACCTGGATTTACAGCCATGCCAGCAGTCATAGAATCATAGAATGGTAGGAGTTGGAAGGGATCTCTAGAGATCATCGAGTCCAACCCTGCTGCCAGAGCAGGATCACCCAGGGCAGGCCACACAGGAACAGATCCAGGTGGGATTTGAAAATCTCCAGAGAAGGATCCAGCTGCAGCTGGTGGAACGGCCCTCAAGCAGCCCTGAAAGACAATACAGGGAGAGCACAGATAAATCTCCATCCTGTTCCCCCTCTCCTCCATTTCTATTAAATCATATGCAAAGGCAACTTGAGTTCGATGTGTAAGTCAGAGGGATACAACCCACAGTCCTCCAAAAACTCCTTGTGTCTCACTGCTTCTTGCATTTCAGGACAACTGCAGTGACTGGTAATTGGAGGAGGAGACCGGAGATGAGACAGGAATGTGCATTTCTAGGTTGCAGATTCCGGTCCAGTGTTAGTGTTGAGCAGTACAATATTAGTAGTGAGTTATTCACCTTGTAAAAGTGGATAGATTGCAAAAAGACACCTTCCAGGGCTGAGCAAGGTCAGCCAGCCACTCATCTGGGTGGTCCGCTCTCTGTGCTTAGCCCTCAGCTTAGAGCCCAGGGCTGGCTGCTAGCGGGGTGGGGGAAGCTTTGGGGTCCACTCCCTGCACATACCTCTTGGGGGTCTCTCAGGTTTCTTGTATTTCTGTTGCTTTTCTGTTGGAGAAGAGACATGTTTAGCGAACTGGAAGAGCATAGAATAGGTGCATCAGCATCTGTTTGATGTGTTGTCCATCCACGCCTGTGTTCCTTCAGTAGTCTCAGACACAAACCTACAGTCATGAATAAAACCCCGTTGACGATTTTCATTCCATTTCTCACGTCATATGAAATGAAGGGGAATGTCATTGTTTTGCTGTTGGGTTGGAAAAAGGTTGAACTGTGGGTTTTCATTTCTTTTGGAAATGCATGAGGACATGAACTCTGTTCTTCCCCTAAAAATCCCTTTAATGGTAACAAGAGGAAGGGACTCCAGTCTTGCACTCATTCTTACAAACCCTAAACCCAAAATAAGACCTACAGCACCTGCATGCATAAGTGGGAAGTTGCCCCAGCACTGTTCCAGGCATGTAATATGCCCTCATATTACATGTTCCTGCATGGATTTGGTAGCATGTCTTCCAAGAGACAGTTGAGGATGAGGGCGCAGAATGGCTCTGGTGGCCAGGAAATCTCTGTCCCTCACCATGAAGTCTCCAATTCCCACTGGTCACTGTCCACGTGTCTAGACACAACATCCCCACCAGAGAAGTCCAAGAAGCACACAGAGAAACATCTTCCTATACCATCCAGGTGCCTGGGAGGGAGGAGAGCCAAGCATGACCTTCTCACTTCTCCTGCCTGGGGCTGGGATGAATGTACTGAGCCTCCTCTCCTGGAGGCTGCAGCCAAGGTGTGCTGCTGCTCTGCCTTTGACCACTGCCTGGGTGGCGAGTAGGGGCAGGAAGGTCACCAGTTCCTGGGTGATGCTCGGTGAGTAGCTGGGAAGCGAGCAAAGGTGGCCGAACGCTGCAAGGACCACGTCCTGCCCACGGCCTTACTCCTGGGCCGTGATTGACACGGCTCAAGTGGGTGTTCATCTGCAGTCCTCACTAGTACTGTCGGCATACCTGGTGAGGACGGCACCCAAAACCTGTTAAAAAAAAACCCCAACCCCAGACCATTTCTACGATCAAAACCGCACTGGGTACCTGTAGATGTTCTAGTTACTGAGCTGAGGAACAAACTATTCCCTCTGTTGTTCTTGTGCCTTTTATCCCTTGCAGAGGAACCAAGGGCAAGGACATCAACACAATCAAGTCCCTCCGAGTTCTGCGGGTCCTAAGACCGCTGAAGACCATTAAACGGCTGCCAAAACTAAAGGTTAGAGAATAACCACGAATCTTTCCTTCTCTGGAGGTTTGTAACTGATCCGAGTGGAAGCCAACGGACTAAACTCAAATTATTTCTATTCCTTTTATTTTGTGGCAATTACTCTCTTTGCCAGATTTATAAAAATAGCTGTGCAGATGTTTAGCAAACGTCAAACACTCGCTTCTTTTGCAAACGTTGTGTGCAATGTTATGAATTATGGTGAATCCACACGAAAATCTAGCTTCTAAAACAGAAAGGAAAAGAAAAAAAAAGCAAATAAATTAAATTAGGGTTCATAAGTGTGATGCTGTTAGAAATGATATAGGAGAAAATAGGGTTTGGAGTGTTGGATTTTCCCTGGAGAACGTACCATGAATATTGCAAGATTTTCCGCAGTCTGTCTAAAGCGCAATGTCATTTGCTGTCTGAAGGCTTTTAATCTGCTCATCTTTTCTATTAAAGAACCTTCCAGCGCAGGGCTTTATAGCTGTACCCTTTCATCTCTAGAGCACTAAGTCACAAAGTAAAATACATGTAATGGCCTGCGGTTACTTATTCAACACCGTTTGACAAAGCCTTTCAGACACTGCCAACCCCTGGAAGCAGAGAACGGAAGGGGTTACAAGATTTAATTATTTCTGAGGTTGGGGAACTCTTGAAATACCTATTGTTGGATGTCTTCGTGGGGCATCGCTGCTCGCAGGCGCTTTTCTGGGAGAGGTGGGCGAAAAGCGATGGGCGCTTCTGCGGTGGGGAAACTACGGCTGACGAGTCCGCTTGGGAGACAGCGCAACGTACCGATGGGAGGCAGCTGTTCTGTGGATTTCCTGCCGTCCTCACCCACGATTTGTGCTTGAATAATTTCGATTCGATGCATTTTTATGCATACGAAATTTACCTCGGAAGAGAAGGGAGAGTGATGTGAAACAACGTAGAAAACGGTCTTTATTTGTTTAGAAATTTGCAGCCCCAGTAGCTCAGTCCTACGGCAGGACGCCTCTTGCTTTTTATTGAATGTCTTCCTTATTTTCAAGCCATTTTACAGAGTAATTTTACTTCTAAAAGAGCATTCAGAAATCTTGGTGAAGCAGAAATCATATTCATATGGTTTGCCTTCATAATTCTTTTTATTTTTATTTTTTTTCCTGGATGTGATCTTGTACGCAACAATCAGCAAGATTAATGGGGTGATTAGAGATATTTCCAGTGTTTTAATTCAGGATTTCTGGGTTGCATCAGGAGTGTAATTTTGTGAATTAGTCACTTCCATTCAGAGAGACAGGAACAGTTTTGTACAATCCCCCCGCTTGGGCAGTAAGGCTGCTCCATTTCCATTATTATGACAAACTTCTCAGACTAAAATTAAACCGCAAATTACTTGTAACAATGAATCAATGACTAATAACCAAATAATACATGTATTGGAGAAGTTCTTTGCAGGGAATTCAGAATTGACATATGCTGACTAGATTAGTCACACTTGGTTTTGATAGACAGTTCATTAGAAAAATATTCATTATTCAAAGCATTTTGGTTCGTATCTGAACCGTTTTCTTTATTATTCAGACAGTTCAAATATTGGTCAACGAGTAACGTCTTTTATGAGTTTTTACCTAACTGTTGAGAGTAAATTAAACACAAGTGTGGTTTTCATTTCATAATTTGGTACAGAAATATCTTGATGAGCTGCAATTTCTTTATAAATTTTATGGGCAGCACCAGAAAATCCAGTGGCAGAGCCAACCTCAGGAAGAAAGCGGAAGATGTAGGAAGCCGATGTTGTTTCTCACCACTGGAGTATGACTCTTGGTCGAACACTTGGTGTGCAAGTCCATGAAACCACCCGTGAGTTGTAGGTTGAGTAACTACTCCCAAGTGTAGTTAGATGCCAGAGGTCAAGATGTTAGATGCACTTCTTCCTTTCAACCCCTTCAGCTTGTTCTCCTCCATCTCCAGGCTGTCTTTGACTGCGTGGTGAATTCTCTGAAGAACGTCCTCAATATCCTCATCGTTTACATGCTCTTCATGTTCATTTTTGCCGTGATTGCCGTGCAGCTCTTCAAAGGCAGGTTCTTCTACTGCACGGATGAGTCGAAGGAGCTGGAGAAGGACTGCAGGTATGGCCAGGGGCAGGGGCTGCAGGGGGGGAAACCTGATTTTCTTCCATCAGCAGCTCCCTTGACAGTCCCAAAGCTGCATCCGTTGAGTATCTGCTGAGCTTGATGAGCCTCCTGTAAGTCAGAGCAATGCTTCAGCACGACTACCCTAAAGGTGAATTTTCCCTTCTGTTGCTTTAATAACTGCATCGTTCCCGGCCCCAATCTAGCAAATGTTTACCCACATGGATAATGGATACATTCAACAGAGACACTGGAACAGGTTGCCTGGGGAGGCAGGATGTGTTCAAGACCAGGCTGGATGGGGCTTTGAGCAACCAGGTCTAGTGGGAGGTGTCCCTGCCAACGAAGTGGGGTTGGAACTAGGTGATTCTTTCCAACGCAAATCATTCTGTGATTCCAAGATTCTATGAAATGCTTAATGATAGAGGGGGGCAGGCTCCTTTTCCTGGGGAGGGCTAAATGTGATTTTAAACAAGGATTTTTGAAGGGATGGGCTGGCTCTTTTTTCTACCTGTTGCCTCAATTCTTAGGGCTTGTGTGAATTAATTAGAAAAAACAGAATGAATAAATAATCTGAAGTGAGTTGGTAGGAAGTTAAAGAGCCCTTAGTTACCTGGAAAAGGAGTCAGTATTTGAACATTTTGAAAGCCCTGTCATGCTTTGCCCTTTGCAGCTGACTGCCAAGGTGCTTTACTCACCACAATGTGCCTCTTCCTCACCTGGCCATTCATCTTGGCACCCAAACCACATCCTCAGCACTGTTCGGCTCTGCCCTCATCACCCTTCTCTTGACACCTCACAAGCACGGAGCCTGTCTGTGCTGGGACCACGTGCATGCAGGAGCCGTGGGGGCTGTCACTGCTCTTCTTCCTTGCAACATAGCAGATATATTGCAAAAAGAAATGTGAAATAATAGAAAAATGTCAGTTGGAGGGGAACTTTCCAGGTACCAGGTCTCTTAGCTCCTCAAAGAGGAGGATAGATCCAGCCCTGAAGCAGAAGCCAGAGACTTTTCCCCATCAAGCTGCACAGTATTCTGTGGGGTCAGACAATTTAGGGGCCAACGTGTTATTAATTTCCAGCTTTTCCTAATGAATAAACACTCTGATTACAATTTCTTTCATTTCTAGACCTCAGGTCCAGTTCCCGTGGCTTAAAATGGCTTGCAAAATGGCCTTGACTTCTGTTACAAACCTTGGGGCTGTCTCTTTATTCATCTTTAATATATAACACAGTCAGACTCTGCTACTGAGGCTTCTCGGTGCCTCTCAGTGAGTCATATGAAATGGCTGATTTGGTTTAATTCTCTCATTTGGTCCGGATCTCTGTTTTTCCTAGGGGTCAGTACCTCGATTATGAAAAGAATGAGGTGGAGGCGCAGCCCAGGGAATGGAAAAAATACGAGTTCCACTACGACAACGTGCTCTGGGCTCTGCTCACGCTCTTCACCGTCTCCACAGGCGAAGGGTGGCCAACGTGAGTACGTGGGCCGGGCAGGGTCAGTGATCGCAGAGGTAATGGCAGCTTTCCACAGCTCCGAGACACGTCATGGCAGGTGACCTGTGAAATAAGAATAGTCTTTTATCAGCTAAGCTTTTACTTTCCCTTGTGTGATTATTGGGTGAATCAGCAGGCAGGGCTCTGCATTTTTTTTGATGTTCTTCTGAACTCACATAGGGATGCTCGGGCAGTTTTCGGTACTTAAGAGCTTGCTTGCTCTGGTCTTTTGCACCTGTACCACCTTTCATGGGTGTAAAAAACGATAATGGGAATGTAAGAAAATGAGAGGAAAAAGTATTGTGATCTATGCTGAAAGTATGCTGGGTATGGCAGACCCAAAAGTGACATTTACTGTTCAGCATACGACTTTATTTTGGCACACTTTTCTGCTGGGACTCACGGTCAGGGTTTCTCCACGGCAGGCCTTCCCGCTCCTCCATGTTCAGTGACTTCATAAAATAAAGACTAAAATATACAGCATCGGTCTCCCGTCTCCAATCCCTCACTGTGTTCCCCTACTTGGAGATCATCAACACCTTTCTATTCCTACCCTTCCTTCATCTCTGTTGACCAGAGAAGAGAAGCCAGATCTAACTGTATCCTCTCCCCTTGGCCACGGGGATAAGTGGATCTGTAGGTAGCAAATCTCCACCATTCCGCAGAGTGGTGAAACCAGTAAGGGTTTCCCTAAAAATATCCTCAAGGAAAACTTCTTGAGTTTGACCTGAGCATATGTGGGAAACCCTCCACGTGAGTGAAGGCCAGTGAGTGACTGTCCGGGGTGTCATTGGTGCTTCACGCTGACTTCATTGACGTTTCCTCTCTCTTTTTGCGCTTGATTGCAGTGTGCTGAAGCACTCGGTGGATGCTACCTACGAGGAACAGGGTCCCAGCCCTGGCTACCGAATGGAAATGTCTATCTTTTACGTGGTGTATTTTGTTGTCTTCCCTTTTTTCTTTGTGAACATCTTTGTGGCGTTAATCATCATCACCTTCCAAGAGCAAGGAGATAAAGTGATGTCAGAGTGCAGCCTCGAGAAAAACGAGGTACCTGTGTCTTCTGAATCTGGAGTTAGCACCTGGGGGCTCAGAGCACCTTGACACCAGTAGAAGCTCTCTCCTGGTCCCTCCCATGCTATGGGGAGCTTTAGAGCAGTCATTACGGAGGGAGTGCGGTGTAGGGACCAAACAAATTGCACACTCTTTCAGCTTTTGCATAAAAACGAAATCAGGGAGAGCCTCCGAATGTTCCACTAACATGCAGCGCTCTCACACGTCTCTGTGGATCACACCTCTGAGTGAAGATAGACTTGCATGTTAGCTCAAGCATGGAGGTGTGAAAGGAGGCTGAAATCTCTGGCCTTTTAGAGGCCAGTCATCGGAAACCAAACCGAACTACAACCGCTACGGCTCCGCCAAGGAGCGCTCCTCTCGCCAGGCTGGTTCTGCGCCTGGCTGAGATGATGTCCTCCCGACAGCACCCAAAAGTAGGTGCTTTGGGAAGAGTGTAAGAGCACGGCAAGCACATATGAGGCTTATCTTTAATGCCCTAGCAAATGTCATTGTTTTCAGCTCAGGAAGATCCTGATCTGAATGTGGTTTTTCTTTAGCTGGCGGCATCTGTGTATTTTTCTTCCTTGAGTGTAACTGGTTTCCTCCTGAACCCACCCAGATTTTTAGCATCTGCAACACCTTCATCTGGGGTCCCACAGCCTCAATGACCTGTTGTGTGAAGAACCATCTCCTTTCATTTGTTTTAAAACTCACACCTGATTTTTGATGAAAAGAGATGACTTTTTAATCATTTATTAATTGGTGCATTATATGTCTATATGAAAAAAAAGTCCAAAATAAAGCAGGGTATTTAGAGATGCTTTCCCCACATTATTTTTCAACCGAGCAGAAAATATTTTTGCGCTAATTTAAGACTTCGTATTCTTCTCTAAATCCAAGATGAGAAAATGCTCTGGAATCAAAACTTCTAGTGGGTAGAAAGCGATTTTTAATGTGGTTTTATACTCATAATAATGTGAACAGAAATAACCAACCAAGGGGATCTTTGAGAGCTCACCCAGTAATACTTGTTGGATGATTTATTGTTTGAGTTCTGTTCACATTTTATGAAGTGTTCTTAGCTGGATGGATTTTGCTGTGTGTGAGAACAGGCCTGGATTTCACAATACTTTTTTTTTTAAAAAAAAAACCTCACAGATAACATCTTTACCAATCTTCCAGTTTCTACAGTTATGTATGAGGAGGACTTGGTAGAGTGTCTTCTGAAGGCAGCCTGTGGTTTTATAATTCCCTTCCCAAAGTCAGAAGGGATTGGGACATCCTGGGAGCTGAGCTGGGATGAGCTGGGTGGCTGTCTCCTAGGATTGCAGGGCGCCATAGGCGCCTTGTAGGATTTAATATTTCAATGAGTGTCCAAAAAAGGATCACAATTTGGGGATCCTGTGCTGCGTTTTACAGTGGTCAATGCTCATATTGTGTGTGAGAAGCACTTAGAAATATCACTCTCCTCTAAATGCTCTGCTCGCTCTCCTGACAATATCCCGAGTGGCAGAGATTTCCAGCCCTTTTCTTTGTATTTTTTTCATCCCATTTTTTTGTTTTGTAGAGGGCCTGCATAGACTTCGCTATAAGTGCCAAGCCACTGACCCGCTACATGCCTCAGAACAAGCAATCTTTTCAGTACAAGATGTGGAAATTTGTGGTGTCCCCTCCCTTTGAGTATTTTATCATGGTCATGATTGCGCTCAATACCATTGTCCTAATGATGAAGGTTAGTGGGATGTTACTGAATCTTTGCAATTTTGGGCTGGTGAGTGAGGTGTTTGCTGGTGAGACTTTGTACCCTTGACCTGAGAGCTGGATTGGGGGGTGGGATCGGCAGGAGCAACAGCTGCTTCTCATCTGCCTAATATTTTTAGACACCTTGTGGGATTCCTTCAGTCCCCAAAGAGAGGTGGTTTAGTTGTGATGAGATCCTGAGAATGGGATTCTCCAGCACTGAGCTGGTTTGACTCACAGCCCTTTCAGCCTATGGCCAGTGGTGTAGGAACTGGGCTCTGAGGTCTGGAGCTTGTGGCTCAGCCTGGGCTTCCTGCTGCAGAACAAGGTCACTTCTTGGGGATGTTTGAGAGCCAGCCATCCCAGTGAAAGTACTCAAATTTGAAGCAGTGTCAGGCTTCTGGGACATGAATCACAGTGCCTAAGAGGAAGAGATGCACGTGGCTGGATATTGTGGATGATCTCCCTTCCTACCCCTTGGGTAGCTTAGAGGATCTTCACGAGCAAGGGATCCCTGTGTTCTTAGGGTCTGCTGGAATCAAACACAGTTCTACGCTTGTCCTCTGGTTTTGAAAATGCCTTTCCTCCTCCCTGGTCCCTGCCCTGCTTATAGGGACATACACAGCAGCACCAGTCTCCCCATCCTGGGTGTATCCCCAGCTACCCCATTAAGATAGCAGGTAGGCAACGATGTACTTCTGCAGTGGCATCAATAACCATATTGTAACCCCAGATCTTGCTTAATGTGAGCACAAAATCTGGCACTAAAATGGGCAAGAGTCTTGTAGTCAGATGAGTCAGCTGGGAAGGCTTTATTCTATAAGTGATCTTCCAGTAACAGCCTTTCTCCCATCCTGGTTTAGTTCTATGATGCTCCAGAAGCATATGAAGAAATGTTGAAATGCCTGAATATTGTGTTTACATCCATGTTTTCAATGGAATGTGTGCTGAAGATCATTGCCTTTGGTGTGCTGGTATGTGCCTTCCTTGTTTAATTTCAACCGTATCCTCTCTACATGAAATGCTTGCATTTCATGTCACGTATTTAAAAGTGAACAAATGAAAAAAAAAGCCTTTGCTGTGAGAAAAAAACAAAACATAAATAACCCCTGGATCCCTCTATCCCCCTTGTGTCTTCCTTTGGCAGAATTACTTCCGAGATGCCTGGAATGTCTTTGATTTTGTAACAGTGTTGGGAAGTATTACTGATATTTTAGTAACAGAGATTGCGGTAAGTACAGTTTGCTCAATTTGCTTCATTTACCAACAAAGCTGTACCCTGTCAGGACCATTGCACCTTCTCCCCACCAGCCTTATCCCCTAGAGCTGCCCCTGGGACTCGTTGGGCGATGACGTCCCTGGGTGACCTGGTGTCCTGTTCCCATCAGCTCTGCTCTTTCCGTGGAGATGAGCACGGCTGTCTGCCCCAAAGACTTTCACACAATGAGCTGTGATGAGAATGACAGCGCTGGTGGCTCTGCCAGGAAACAACAATCCCTCCCTCTCTCGTTCAGCAAACGACCCTAACCCTGAGCCATTTTTGCCTATTAATGGAAAAATCCTGTTGAATTTAATGGAGGGAAAGGATCAGGAGGATTCTGTTGCAGGCTGTTGATTTGTAGTGTGAGGTGCTTTGCAGGGCACATCTGTCCCTTGGGGCAGGAGCCCAGTCTTGGTCACGAAGGCAATAAGGGGAGTGAGGAGGAGAGAGGTGATGGGAACAAGGAAACAGCCAGAAACTCATCAGCCTGCATGGTTTGGGTTGGAGAACAGGGTTCACTTCTGTGATGTTGCCCCACAAAGCTTTTGTGGGGCAATGATTAAAACAAAGAAACAAAACGACTTTCCCATAGGATTTGTTGGCCAGCCCCACAACGCTGCCGTCTCCCTGCTAACGAGGCCTGTAGGTTGCATGAAGTGTACAAATGTGGCATTAAATTCTAGAGGATTTTTCCATAAGGGCAGCAGATGTCATAACTCCAACCTTGACAGCCCAAAGTTATCCAATTTATAAAGTGCTCTCCTCTCCCAGTGCATGTTTTAGCTGATGATGCTGTAGCTGTGTGTGATGAATTTGATCTTTACCATGATTTTTCTTCTCAGTCCCCAAGATTTGCTTATAGATCTGTTTTGTGTGTGCTAAGAACTGTACTCCCCAGACTTCTTTACAGGACATTCATCAAGTGGTGAAGAGCAGATTACCATTTCTAACACAATATATCATGACCTAAAAAAGCACGTAAACTTCCAAAGTTCTGCTCCCCACATGAACAGTGTTCATGTAACAATTGGTGAATCCTATCTTGTAGATTTTGGATTGCCTTTGGTTTACAACGCATGGCTTAGAGCTGTGCTAAAGTTGTTCGGATCAATCCCAGGGGCTGACCAGCCCTTCTCACTGCGCCGTGAGCAGGCCTGGAGTGCTTGTCTCCATCCCTCTGTTGTGGAACACTCTTTCTTGCCAGACTCGGGCACCCAAATTTTGCTTCCATTTGAAAACTTGTGAAAACATTTGCGAGTCAGTCACAAACAGAGACTGAGGCTTCTCTGTTACTCCTTCTTTGGCCACTTCTAATGGGAGGGAGCAGCACAGCCAACAACCACAGCACATGGTAAGGAAGCCTGTGGTCTCTCCAAGATTCATAGGTTCATAGGATAGTTTGGGTTGGAGGACGCCTTTAAAGCTCATCTCATCCAACCCACTGCAGGGAGTAGGGACACCTGCAAATAGAGCAGGTTGCTCAGAGCCCCAGCCAACCTCACCAGGAATAGTTCCAGGGATGGGGCAGCGACCACCTCTCTGGTCTCACCACCCTCAGTGTCAAAAATTTCTCCCTTCTCTCCAGTCTGAATCTCCCTCTTTTGGTTTAAAACCATCCCCCCTTGCCCTGTCCCAACGGGCCCTGATAAAAAGTCTGTCCCCAGCTTTCTGACAGGCCCCTGGAGCTCCTGAAAGGCCACTAGAAGGTCTCCTCAGAACCTTCTCTTCTCCAGGCTGAACAAGCCCAACTCTCCCAGCCTGGCCTCCCAGGACCTGCTTCCAACAGGTCCCTGACTCTCCTGTGCTGAGGATCCCCGAGCTGGACACAGTACACTGTGTAGAATAGAGCGGGTATCGGTATCTTCTCCTTCAGGAAGGTATCTCCTCCATAACACCAAGCCCACACTCTTCTTATTGAAATCTTCCTTTGCACTTTTGCAGGCAGGGAGCAGCCATCAGTGCTGCCCATTCCCTGCTTGGCAGGTGGCAGCCCCCTCTCAGTTAACAAACCATTGCCTCTCCCTCCGGCTCCCATGGGGGTGGCCCAGCCTCAGTGAGGGTGTCTGGCACCAAGAGAATTGTCTATGGACTAATCAGCTTGGGTTGTGACACGCCACTGAATTTTAAGACAAAGCTACAGCACGTCTGGGGCTCTTTACGCACATCCCCAGATTTTTGGAAGCAGCAGCTGTCCCTTGACCCTGCCGGCTAGCTATGAAGGGTAAGGAGAGTTAGTGAGTAGGTAGGGGTTCCTCAACTCACTCTTGGTCTTTGGGCTCCCAAATGCTGTGTGAGTTGACTAACTGATGTCGGAGGGTCAGTGGAGTGACGGTATCACCCTTCCACTCAGCAGTAATTTCTCTGGTTTCATCAAAGCCAGCAGTGGTTTGGGGACACCTTTGAAGAGTCATAGGAATTACCTCTAAAAACAGTCAGTAAACTCCAGTTAGGTTAAGCTCTCGGGCACCTGCACACTTTTCCATCACCCTTCCAGGCAGTAATGGAGAGGATTTTGGTTCATGTGTAACTAGATCCATTAAGTCAAACCTTAGAGAGGACTTGCTAACATAGTTCAACAGCTGTCCCTGGCTCTGTGTCCAATACAAAGCTGCTCACAATGTCTTTACTACAAAAGCCACATATCCCTCCAGCCCCTGACCTCTTGGTCCTCTGTCTCAGCCCATCAACCTCTTTGAGCTCTGCTCGCTCTAAATCTCCCTTTCCTGCAGCATTTCTCTATAGCCATCACGTCTCCTTTCCACCTGCTTTCCCTTGAAGACAGACAGCGCTCCGATGTCCCCTCCACCTTCTTGTTAGACTTGTTTTTCAAAACTTCTTTCATACGACTCCTCTCTGATCTCTCTCCAACCTTTTGCCGCACACCCATCCACACAGAATGGCTTTTGTGGCCAAAGGTACAGGCTTCTTTAAGCGGCACACGTCCAGCTCTCAGCCTCAGGCAGGGGTGATGGGCTGCCGGTTCAAAGGCATGGTGCATGTCTTGCTGAGGAGATATTGGGAACTTGGAGGTGACAGTGATATGCAGGTCTTGGAACTGCTGCTTCCCTACCTGAGAGGGAGGTTGCAGAGGTGCCCCAAAGATCATGTTTATAATGGAATTGTTCATGGCAGCAAACACCAGCTGCTTTCAGGATGCCCTTTCATGGAGCTGCTCGTTCTACTTCATCCAGTGGCATGTGCTGGAGGTAGACCTCTACCAGGATCTCCACCACCACTACGAGCCTTCCTCTCCTCATCCTGAGGACAATCTGTGGCACGGAGGGTGGAAAACTAAGCAGAGGGACCCAGCACTCTGCCCCAGTCCCATTTTGTTGGCTCCATGATAGGTGGCAGCTCGTGTTGTTCTGACCCACAGCGCAACAGGGGAAGCCCAAGGGGTCCCAAAGCTGCCTGGGAAACACCACCTCTGTCTTGCTGCCTGGAAAGTGGCACAAGGCATCTATGTCCTGGAGCGGCTACCATTTAAATCACCTTTATAAAATATAACCTGCTATTTTTTTAAACTGGGGTTGCACCGAAGTCACTGAAATACTTTAGAACAAATGAAAAACTCTGGAGATGGGCTGAAAAACCTGATGCAGTGATAGCGAGGATGCTATTTGCAAACAGCAGGGACCAAGGAGAGGACCAGTGGGTGCGTCGTTCCCAGAGCACACATCAGGCGTACGGCTTCGAGTCTTCAATCCCATGGCCTCTGCCCAGCTGCTCTTTGCCCTCTGTATTTCCAGGCAGGGCAGAGTCGCAACTAAGGCTCAGGATGAACATCCACTGTGCACAAAAGGCCGCAGCTAATGCTGAACCCACTTCAACCCTCTGGCTGGGTACGTGAGGTCTTGAGGGGTGCAGCAGCCCTCTGCGCTACGTTACAGAGTTGGGGATATCCAGAGGAGTGAGGGTACCCGAAAAGGAGAGTAGGTCTTTATTCACCACAACTCAGAGCTGTCCCCTCAACAGAGGATGCTCTTTTCTTTCTTTGTCTTCCTCAACCGGTGGGCAGCTCTGGGGTTAGTTGGAGGGGCAGCCCCCCTTAGTCCTTCCCAGAGTGTTCAGCCCTGTTACTACCCGTTTACTCAGGAGGTTTCTCAGGCTGACATCCCAGGTGACAGCTACAATTTAACTCAACTGTCGGTCTACGTTTGTCCCCGTCCAAGCCACATGTGAAGCTCTACAGCTCCCTGTGGAGAGGCGACGCTTTCTGGGTATGACTTTAAGATCAGGCTCACAAATAGTTGCAGGAGCACCACTTTTCTCCATGACTATATTTTTCAGCTATAATTGTTCTCCAAGGTAACTAAACCTGCTCACCTGGGCGGTCTCATCTTAAGAGACTCGGCTTCCACCAGCCTTGCTGCATCAGTGCTTCTAACTCACTGAAAAGTAAAGATAAAAGGAAAAGAAATGGGTTAATTAATTGTTTTATTTTAATTTTCTAGTCATGTCACACGTCATTTACTTTGTGAATGCAGTGGAATATATATATACATTTTTTTATTTCCTTAGGCAAAACCACGTATGTCAGTTTTTTACCCTCTCAGTAACTGAGGTAAAATAGGTGCCTTTAAGGAGAAGGTATCTTTGGGGACATGGCTGGCCTCAGGAGGCCAAATGGGTGTATGGCAAACTGACATCCATTTCTATGCCTGGAAATACAAAAAACATCCCGAGAAGTGTTCGTGAATTGTCTCCCGATTTGCATTACAAAATGAAATGCAAATAACTACTGCACTGTCTGTGTTATCTTTAGGATCTCAGAATCTGTTTTGGTTTGAAGCATTTTTTTATTTATATAACTGTCATAAATTAACACACACACCCCCTCCCCCCCAAAAGCCCAACAGTTTTTTTCCAGTGAAATTTTCAGAGTTTCCTTTTTTGCTTGTCCTGATTACTCATTTTCTCTTTTGTTTCCTGTTTTTGTTCTTTATTTTCCTTATCTACCTGCTGAATCACGCCATCCAATCAACATACAATGCGAAAACCATGTCTCCGTCTGTATGTTGTGCACCTGCTGCTCAAAAAAAAAAAATAAAAAATTTGTAAATAATCTTGCCAATATCCATCCATGAAAACATCACATATAGGACACGGTTGGTTTCATTGAATTTAAACAATTATTTAAATTCTCTGCTTTTATTTTCTCTCGTTTTTCTTTAATTTAACTGGGTTTTTTTTGATGAGATTTCCGATTGCACTGGTGAAAAAGCCTCACCGCAGCGTGCCTCAAAACTGGCTTCTGTTCTGCATCTTCTTCCCCTTGGCTAATTGGTGACGTGAGGCGACCGCAGTTACCAATAGCCTGTCCTCCGCTCTTTGTTACACCCGACAACCGTAAAGGGGAGACTGACACTTGCTTTATTTCGGTGGAAAATTGAACGAGATTAGGAGGGAAGGATGCTTCTGGAGGACTTGGAGTAGAGAAGATTGGCTGTCTGGGAACCCTTTCCGTTTGGGAAGCGGTGGGACCAAATTCAGCTCGCAGAAAGCGGTTTTGTTTTCTTTTTATGATGAGACGCTTTGAGCTTTCTGCAAAGGAAAGCACAACATTTAAGAGAACTGCCTTAACACATATTTTAAGCCCATGGTTTACACTATATTGTAAGGAAAAAAAAAAATTATGAAAGTGATTTCAGACTTGCTTCCCTCAAATCAAAAGAGAAGTCATGAGAAAGACTGGTTTTTATTCAACTTTGAAAATTCTTTGTGATACCAGCATGTAGAAGCATTTTGCCACCACAGTGGGCAGAGAGTCCCTGGATGCAAAAGCTCAAGTAAAATGCACAAGCCATGTTATGAACAGGGCTGAAAAGTACTGGGAATCAGATCCCACTGGGAATTTAGTGCTTGATTCCAAAGATGCCTTTGGAAATACTGGCCTTTTCCCATTGAAAATCATAAATTAAGCAAAAGAAAAATGTGATCTAAATTATCAATATTCTTTCATTCTTGATTGTCTTGGCTATGGTTAATAACAAAAATGAGACCACAGCCTTATCAAAAATACTTGCTTGGCCACCTGACAATAGCTGTTGGATCTGTGTTAACATCTGGGCTTCCTGTTGCACAGTTGCTGTTAAGAAGCAAACCAGAGCAAATCTTCACCACAGACTGCAAATAAACTCCGTGCACACTTCATGGAGAGGCACAGGAGGGAATTTTCTGCTAGGAAGCAGCAAAGAAAACCGACAAGGTGTAAGTTAAATTGTGCCTCGTGCAATCGGAGAGGGGAATCCTCTGCGTTTGCTGCAGGGCTGGAACTGTTACAGATGTGTGGGAGGTGTGAGGAGGTCTCTGGAGACTTTACCTGTTGCACCCCTGGCCCAGGCAACAGCAATAAGTGCTTTGTGCACATGAAAATAGGCTGAAAAAAAAATCAGGGTAACTCTATCTGGCCGAATTTTGGCCTTGTTGCTGCCCATGGTGTAGGATAAAGGTTTAAATGCTCATCCTGCAGTTCGCTAGGATTGCAGTCTCTATGGGCAGAGGGTTCAGGTCCAGGCTCCATCCATCTCTACATTAGATCTTTGGAGCACCACGTTGTCCTCTGGAGCTGCCTTCTTCCTTCCACAGCTGATGATGGGAGCCTACAGTGGCTGCAGTAGAAGCATTGAGTTGAAAAAGAGTAGGGGAAAAAAGGAGAGATCTGGGTATCACACCCATGAAGTCATTTTTCCACTGTTCCTGGCTTGGGATGAAAGGCCATGATATGATGTACCTCTAACGGCAGAGTCCCCAAAACACAGATAATCATGGCAAAAATCATCAGTCTCTTAAAATCGGCGAAGGTTTTCCCCGAGCTTCAGAGGAAGCCAAGTCCCTCTGCAGGATTCAGGAACTTTTCTTCAGTGCTGACAATGCCATGGACATTTCAATGGGAGCACAACCATTCCCTCAACAGTAGTTAGCACAAGTAGGTTAATTCTTGTCGCTGCCAAATGAGGAGAACTGCCCAAGCCTCCTGAGTGATCCCATTCTTGGCTTGGTTACATTCCTTTTCCAACTGCTCCTTGCAACTTTGGGTGAGCCCTTCATTTTGAGGACAGACATCTGAAGTTTCAAGTTCAGGGCCTTGTTGTGTTCTGTAGCTGGGCTGCAGGAAGAAGCAGGGATGAGCAGCTCAACTTCTGCCGAATTTATTGCTTTGTGGGAGCTTAACATAACCTCCTTCACTAAATCCTGCAGAGCACGTCCAGCCGTGGCAGTAAAACTTATTCCCAGAGCAGTTTTAAAAAATCCAAACCATTAAATCCACGGAGCTGGTGCTTTGCCACTGGTGTAACAGAATGAAGTTCATTCTGCTTCCCTGTGGGCAGTGGGCACAGCTCCTGTGTCGGGAAGAAAACCGCTCTGCTGCTGAAAATGTTGGAGGAACGGATCCAGGCAATGACTCGATGCCCTATTCTTCACAGCTTTTCTACTTTTTGGGACAAAAAACACCCTAAGAAAGGGTAGAAGAGCAGGCTGCCTGTGGTGGGACGGAAATCAAGGCCAGTTCTTTATTTATAATATCTGTTCTCCCTGTTTTCCTCCTACTTTGCCGTTTGCTCCAGGGCTGCGTCACACGGCTGAGCTTCCATCATGGGAAGCTTCCCAAGTGTGGTCTGGGCACAGACCCCCTGGGGCTGGGATGAAGGGTTGGATGCCTTTGGTACCAGAGCTCCCTCTTGTAGGAAAATAGCGACAGGCCGGGAGGAAATGTTTTTCCAACTTAATTTGCTAGTCCTCAGGTGGATCATAACATCATAAAGCCTCTTGGGAGCACTGGTCAGCCTTTAGCATCTGTGCAACAGAAAAGCCAACAGAAACCTGGGGAGAAAGACCTTGATCTCCCAGAAGCTGATCATACGTGTGTCATGTTCCAGAGGTGGTTAAGTGGGAGGAGAACTGATGCAAAACGCTGCCGTACACAAGAAATATCGCAACGTGGAGTTTCCCCTTTAACTGCATGCGGTTCTACTACCTGCCTGGAGAGCTGAGGTGTTGAAGGACGGGTTTTCTACGCCGTGTGCTGAGGGTCACACACGCCGAGCCCTTCCATCCACCACCAGCGTGTGTGATTTTGCCTCCCTACAAACAGCGCAGAGAACGGTCCTTCCAACGGTCTGCGAGTGTCGGTGGCGGGGGATTTTCCTGGGTTGCGAGCGGTTCCCTGCCGAGCCGAGGTTTTTGTTGCACTTTAGGGAGTTGAACAGGATTTGGGCTGGGGAAAAAAAAAAAAATAATAGGAAAAGGTAATGGATTTTTTTGTCCCTCCAAATTGCAGGGAGTGGGGGGTTATAGACACGACTGCAGAGTTCTGAGCCTTCTGTTTTATGCTTCACCTATAAAGATGGTCCCATAGAAAGCCTCACGTAGCACAGGGATAGCCTGCACTAAGCGTGACCTGGTAGGTGATCTCCGCCAAAGCAGAGTCTGAGAGTCACATCAGCTGTAACTTTAAGATTATAGCAAAGTCAGAGCAAGACAATGTTCTTGCTGTTAAGTTGCAGTGATGCGGGCAGAGGGAGGTAAGGCAGGGTCGTAGGCAGGGAGACGGATCCTGTGGATGTGCTCCTTGAAGAAGCCTTAGGCTTGCGCACGGGAAAGATCTGGCTTGAAGGTAATAAGTTGTCAGACTTGCAGGCCTGGTGACCAAGCACCACAAACATTACACATACAGTCTGACCCAGTTCCCACTTGTGGGGAGACTTTCTGTGATCAAAATGGGCTCTGGGTTAACCCTTTGCCCGGCGCTGCAGCCGCTTTGCGGAGGTGTATCAGCCTGCACCGCAGCCAGCACGGGGGAACCAGTGGCCATGGACCAGATCGGTGGTGGCACCCACTTGTCCAGCCACGGTCAGGCTCTGCCCCTTGGATCTTATCCAGCCCTGACCTGCTCAGGTGAGTTCAGCCAGTATTTTGTGAAGGGAAAGTAAGCGATGTGAAAAATAAAAGAGAAGCTGAGGCTGATACGCACACGTTGAGTTTTTAGTGCCCGTTTTCCTGTCCTTGGACAACCCAGGGGAATCCTCGCTTGTGTTTTGCTTGCCAGAGCTGATTTTTGTTGCTGACTTGAATGAGCTCCGTGTTGTCTGCTCTTTCATTGAACATTCCTGTGCTTTTCTCTTTTCTCTTTATTTGAGGACTGAGTCTGATATACGGTCTGTGCCTAACTCTGAGCTGCTTGCATTTTTAACATGAGAGAAACCGAGTGCATGCCTGAGACTGATTTCTTGAACTCTTTTGATGGGATTGGTGGAATGCGATGCTAATGGCCCCAAAACTGAGCTGGCATTTAAAGAAATTAATAGATCCAACAAGCCCCCTAAGTTCAGCATGAGCTCTGTAGCCAAATGAGCAAGAAATGTGGGTTAGTTCAATAAGACTGGGTGTCTTCTAGTAAAATATTACAAGAGAAAGACTATTTCTGCTCATCTTTACCAACAAGAGCTCCTTATGATTATATTTTCTCCTCTACCGCTTGATAGTTTAAAAAGTGGGATGCCTTCCTTCTTTAGCTAACTCAGTCAAATAAGTGGCTGTGAACAGAGAGTCACAAATAAGTGAATTGGAATCTATGGAAAGGGGGGCTACTTTTATCTCCTTAAAATAGGAGGGCAAGAGGGATCTGGCTTTTGCATGTTTTATTTTGGAAAGAACCCTCTCTAGATTAGCTCATTGGGGCAAGAAACCTCTTTTCCCTGAAGGAAAGTGAAAAAACAAATGGAGTGGGGGGGTGGAGAGAATCATACAAACCAAATGGAAATCAGAATCTGTCTCCAGCAGTTCTTTGATCCACTTGCGAAGACACATTTAAGAACAATTTGAAAACCCAGCAGGTTCCTAAGGCACCCTCCTGCTGTCGAACGCTCAACCTCCCCAATTGATTCGCTGCCATTGATCCATCTTCCAAACAGTCTTGCCGGTGCCATTTCTCCTTGACGAGCCTGTCCAGTCCCGTGGTGTATAAACTTTTAAAGCCTCCAGGTTAGAAAACATCCTCTTTCTCTCAAGGATGTTTTAATCTTCACTGGACAATGCCCTTCTTTGTTACTGTGTAACGCAGCCCCTTGCAACTGTCTTGGCTTCAGTTCAATTCATTGTCGAAAGCGAGCTGACCAAGATTTCAAAACAATCTCATTCTTTGCAAAATGAGAATGCGGCACCGTTACCTCTCCCTGAGTCTCAAGGGGGAGAAAATCTGCCTTACCCAAAGAAAACAAGACCTCCATGGACAGCGTGAAAGGGCCGTTTCCTTTTCTATCATTGACCCAGTAGCAGAGGGGAGGGCTCTTGTGGAGAGGGATTTTCTCATACTTGCTGCATGTGGAGTGATCTGCACTGACGAATGTTTCTTTTGGAAGGTTTTCTGGTGGCCGATTTGCTGCTTAGATCGTGAAGCTGGTAATTTTAATTTCTTTTTTGCGGGCTGTGGTTTCTAATTGCGTTGATTTCTGAAGGACACAAAACCTTTACTTTCCGCAGGACAACTTCATCAACCTCAGCTTCCTGCGGCTCTTCAGGGCAGCGAGACTTATCAAGCTCCTTCGCCAGGGCTACACTATCCGCATCTTGCTCTGGACATTTGTGCAGTCTTTTAAGGTGAGTGGGAGGCAGGGAGGAGACACGGGGAGGTGGTAATGCCTGGCAGGTCTGTAGCATCCTCCAGAGCCAAGGGAACGGCCTCTCTGCACCTCTACAGAGCAATTACAGGAATATTAATTCTGCAGAAAAACTGCACTGGATGCCCCCTGGACACTGCAGGTGCTGAGCAGTTTGGAAGATGAGTCTGAGAGATGGACAGCTACTGATGCAGACTTGCAGCACGTGCACAAAACTCAGGTTGCCCTTGAAACTGCCACAAAATCCCGCTGGCAAAGTCTTGTGTTTCAGATGTTCACACAAGGAAATGGTAGATGGTCTGCTAAGAGCCTTCATGGCTGTTTTGTGCCTGCTCCTAGTGTAAGGTTAAATTGCTTTCACCGGGATGCAGTCTTGGTAGAATCTGAGAGAGGAGAAACCTAAGCCAGGTTGGTCATATAAACAGAAGCTGTAGAACACAGGCCTGTGGTTTTATGACAGAGGATTAAAAAAATGAGGGTTTTTTCCAAAGTGGACACTGTTGCTTTGCCTAGTTCCCTTTATCCCTGCCCTTCCCTCCCAGCGAGCCTCAGCACGTTGTGGCAGCTGGTTCATTGTGGCACGGGACTGACTGGCCACGGCACCTGGATCTGGCACTTCTGAACTGAGTGACCCTCAAACAACCACTTTACAGCGGCTTAGTTCCCAACCTGTGCATAGCTTGGAGTTGGTTGTTTTCCAGATCTAAATAAGAGCCCCCATGCCCTGAAGCTGGTTGTTTTTAACAGCTCTCAGCTGGTTTGCAGCCCATTTTTACAGCTGGTTGTGTTTTAACTGTGGTTGTGGGGCATGCCCCTGTTCTGCAGTGCAGAGAGGAGATCATTTAATTTGAAATCAGGATTTGTAGCACCGATACTGAGCTCTAACGGCCTAGCATTTATTGACCGTGCAGCTGCAGGGTGCAGACCCCCTGGTCCTATCACCCATGGACCCTCTTCCACCTGATCTGGCGATCTGGCAGGACTTTGGGGAACTTAAGCAGAGAGGTGATGTTGGAAAGCAAAGCCCAGTAAGGTCAGGGAGATGGATGTGTTCACTGGCTCACAGCTGTAGCCAGCAAACTTCACTTCCCGCTGGCTGTCGAGGTGACATGCTCCTGAACACTGCTCATGCCCATGGTGGGCAGCTTGGCCACCTCCAGGTTTGCACAGGGTCTCACCACCTTCTGGGTTGAGCTTTGAGGTCTGCAGGTGATAGTTTATGTGCTGGATGCTGTCAGGAGCTCAGGGGAGCTTGTCTGGAGGTTGGTGTGATATCAGGGTATTTTACATGGTATCTTACCTCACCATGAGGAGAAACTTCTTTCCTTTGAGGGTGATGGAGCCTGGACCAGGCTGCCCAGAGAGGTTGTGGAGTCTCCTACTCTGGAGACTTTCAAAACCCCCCTGGATGTGTTCCTGTGTGGCCTGCCCTGGGTGATCCTGCTCTGGCAGGGAGGGTGGACAAGCTGATCTCTTGAGGTCCCTTCCAACCCCTAACATTCTGTGATTCTATGATACATGGTGCTTTCTAGAAGGTGTTACGGTGGCAATGAGTGTTTAATGATGCAGAGTGCGGTGGGATGCGGAGCAAAGGATTTCTTTTGCTTTAGCTGTGCTTTCAAATGCTTCATGGTGTCTGAGTCAAAACGATGCAGAGATGGTATTTTAGATGACAAGCTGTGGGGAGGAGTGTGCTCTCTCCAAAGATGGAACAGACTTATAAAGAGATTTCCATCCTGTGGTTGGAGGGAGATGCTGGGTGGCTCTGCCCACGCCAGACGGGGAGTGCTGGTCAGCCCCGTGCTGGCTGGAGCATTGGTTTCAGCAAAGCGTGAATGTGGCTATTGCTCTGCACCAGAGCTGGTCAAGAGGGAAGTTTCCATTAGACCTTATAAACTATAGAGGCAAAACCTTTCTGGAGGGTGGAGATGGGAACATAGCGATTGCTTCTTTCAATGAGCAACCTGGGGAAAAACTGGAGGCATCTGTGTCATTATCCCATGGCCAGGGGTGGGAGTGAGGGTTGTTTTACATCGTACGTCCCTCTGGCAGACACCAGAGAGGCAGATGGTGCTCTCACATTCACCTTGAGCGTTGTGCTTTCACCCACCCATCAAGAAGCTGATGGAAAGGGGGTTGCAGTGCCTTAGGTTTGTAAGGTCACGTGTACCTTGAGGGTGACCGGAGTTGTTGCTGCTGCCCTTGCCTTGTAACTCATGAGGAATCCTGCAGCCAGGAGAGCTTCTACCAGAGGCTGAGATGTGTGGTTTGCAGGTAGCCCCCTCACTCAGGAGAGTGTCTTTGGACTGTGTAGTTTTGACTGAATCTTGGGAGAGGGGCTCAGCCAAGACCCTTTCCAGTATAATCCCAATGCTTTCCAAAGCATGTGTGCAGAGTGCTGCCCCTGAAACAGAGCTGGGGTGATTCCTGGGATGCCCAGGGAGCTGCTTCTTGGTCTTTCCCCCCAGCACCAAGCTCTTGGTCCTTGTCCCTTGTATAAAGGTGTCCAGCAGAAGCCACATCAGCTCTTTGCCTCATGTTTGCTACTGGGTTGTGCGTGGGCTGCAGAACCCCTCTCCTGCCCTGAGCATCACACAGACTAGCCTGAGGGCAAGGCTTCTCATTTTTTCAGCTATTACTAATTAAGAGGCATTAATTACCTGTTCGTTTAGCCCGAGTGGAAAGTAGCCATTACTCTCAGCTTGGGTGACATAATTATGTTGTAGCCTTCACTGGTTTCTTGCTAAAACTCGGAATCTTTTTGTCCTCCTGGGATTGCAATCTGAGATTGCCTGTTCTGGAGCAGGAACTTGTTTCTTTGGGTGTATTTTATTTTTTTTCTCTTGCACTAAATTTACTGGAAGGTCATTAAAAATGAATGTTTGTACAATTACGCACAGAAAGTGCCAGTGCCTGTTGGGAGCTCCAGCGCTTGCTGTGGAGCTTCTTGTATTTCCCTGCTTACTGCTCATCTGATTGCAAAGATGTGCAGAGAGCCCTTGGAAAGCCCAGACTGCTTTGTGATGGATGAATACCTGCCTCCAAGGGTTTATCTTCTGAAGGCTGATGGAATTGTTCATATTCTCCTCCCAGCTCCTCCATCTGAAGGATAAATGCTACAAATCACGGTGCTGCCCAGGAATTAAACGCTACCGGCTGATATATGTGTTTGCTCTCATTAATATCATCTTCTCCTTTTCCACAGGCCTTGCCTTATGTGTGTCTCCTCATTGCAATGCTCTTCTTCATCTATGCCATTATTGGCATGCAGGTACAAAGTTTAGTGTTAATACTGGCCTTAAGTAGTCTGAGTTTGTCCCACTGGTTCAGGGTGCAAATGGGTCATTGCCTCCATGGCAGGATCAACACCTGACTTAGGAGGAGGCTCCTCTTGGCCAGCGTCAGGTAAATTAGAAGTGCAAAAAAAACCAAACCAAAACAAAAAAAGCGCCACCTTTTCTACCTTAATTGCCAGATCTTGTGCTGGGCATGGCCCTGGGTGCTCAGATTTGTCTGGGTGTGCAAAGGAAGAGCGTGGGCAGGCAAATCGGCTGCAGGCAACGAGCCCATGGCACGACTTCTCTGGAGGTGGGTGGGCAGCCATGTCTCCCATGGGCAGGGCATGTCCCTGCCTCCGGATACAAGCATGTCAAGAGGCTGGGAGCAGGGAGCAGCTCAGGTGCTGCTGAAAAGAAATGAGAGGGTTTTCTTGGTCTGGGATGGAGCTGGACTGTGGTGTTGGAAAGCGCCAACGTGAAGACAAAGCACATTCACCTTGGGGTTTTTCCCTGTTTGAACTCCACAACACATTTTTGTCTCCCTCTTCAGCACAGCAATGATTCTAGCTTCTGACATCCCTTAAACCAGGTCAAAATTATTTTCCTGCCTTTTTTTTTTTTTTTTTTAACCCTCCTTGGTCCACCTTTGTTAAGCAACGTCCATGTGAGGATCTATTTGGCCTGAGTCCTTCTGTTTTCTGTGGCAGGTGTTTGGAAACATTGCACTAGATGATGAAACGTCCATTAATCGGCACAATAACTTCCGTACCTTCCTCCAAGCCCTGATGCTTCTGTTCAGGTAAGTAGAGTATAAAATACCATATGACTCGCGTGTGAAAAATAAATAAGTCTTTGGGTTTGCAAGTGCCAGTTTAGCTGCTCAGCCTGAGGCATCTTTGAAGGAAAGTATTTGGATTTGAAGCATCCGTTCCTGCTTCCTCCTCGGCACTGAGGCTTGGCCTCGTCTTCTCGATATGACAGATCTGGTTTAACTGATCAACGCTCCTCCTGTCATGAAGGTTACTTTTTTTAAAGTGAGAATTCCTTTAATTGGTCATTTTTGCGTTGCAAACAAGGCTCACATGTCACTGCCACCTTTGCTTCAGAGCACAAGAGTTTCCATCTGGGTTTATTCTGCCAGGAAATGAAGGATATTCAAATCTAAAATAAAATCAATGAAATGACAGATTTTCATTTTCAGACCTGGCAAAAACAAAGTTCAGGCCCTGCTCCAGACCAGGGCAGCTTGGGGAAGTTGTTCCTTATCCTGGTGTGGAGACCCAGTAATTAATGATCCCCCAGCCCCACAAGCACCTGCCAGTGGTGCCGAGGTGCTTGTAATGGGATATCTTGCCTGGGATTTGGTTTGTGTAGTTTCTGTGAAGCCAGATGGAAATGAAATTAGCCCCCTTTACCTCAGAATAATCACTCAACCCAAATCTCTGAATTTTAATAAAATGAGATGATTATTCAGTCTCGTGTCCAGACCACTTGGTCGCTTTCCAGACCCATGTGGCAGCTGCAGTGGGATGGGGGGGCTGGAGGCAGCAGGACCACAATGGTGAGCAGGTTTCTGCCCAAGGGAAAGGGGCTTCAGGTCAACGTCACGAGTGGAGGAATCTGCTGTGTAATTCGAGCACCCTGGAAGCTATTTTGGTTTACATTGAGCATCAAAATCAGGGCCACCAGCAGTGCTGGGTCCAGCTCTGGAGTCCTCAGCCCAGGAGAGACAGGGAGCTGTTGGAGTGGGGCCAGAGGAGCCCCAGCAATGCTGGGAGAGGTGGAACCCTCTGCTGGGAGGCCAGGCTGGGAGAGTTGGGCTTGTGCAGCCTGGAGAAGAGAAGGCTCTGGGGAGACCATATTGTGATCTTTCAGCACTTAAAGGGCCCTGTCAGAAAGATGGGCAGGGACTCTTCATCAGGGAGTGCGGTGATAGGACAACGAATAAGAGTTTCAAGCTGAAGGAAGGCAGATTTAGATTAGATATAAGGAAGAAATTCTTTACCATGGGGGTGGTGAATCTCTGGCCCGGGTTGCCCAGAGATGTTGCAGATGCCCCATCCCTAGAAGTGTTCAAGGTCAGGCTGGATGGGGCTTTGAGGAACCTGCTCTAGTGGGAGGTGTCCCTGCCCATGGCAGGGGAGCTGGAATGAGATATTCTTTAAGGGCTCTTCCAACCCAAACCATTCTGTGATTCTGTGATGACTCTGTGATCAAGTTTGCTCAAGGAGAATAGGAAGGCTTGTGAGCTGGCTCTGGGTACACATTAGCATGGCTGGGAAAAACAGGGCAGCAAGGTGGGCTGTTCCAGTTTCTTTTCCTCCCCTGTAATACAGGGAAATGTTCTTCCTCCTTTCTTTTTGATGTCAGCAGCCTGGTAGTTCAAATTCCTAATGTAAATACAGTCTCTCCACACAGACACAACCTTCCAGCTAATTAATTTAGTTGACTGGGCATAGTAATACCTCAAGGTGGGTGTCCTGCTGGTCTGTACCAGCGAAGGGGTTGGATAAGCTCGTCCTCTGCCCTCCCCATCTGCAGGAGTGCCACGGGGGAAGCCTGGCACGAGATCATGCTGTCGTGCCTGAGTAACAGAGCCTGCGACCCGCTCTCCGGCCTCACCAAAAAAGAATGTGGCAGCGATTTTGCCTACTTCTACTTCGTGTCGTTCATCTTCCTGTGTTCCTTCCTGGTAAGTTGGTCCTGATCTCTCTCAAAGTGGTGGTGCTGATGTGGCTCACCCCCTCCAAGACCTTCCCTCTCCACTCTCTTCCTTCCTCCTTCTCTCTAATGATGGTTTATACAACATTATAAGACAGCTTCACTAAAACCCAGTTATCACCCCGGTGATAAAATCCCTTTAATCCCCAAAGAGATTATTCAATCATTATTTTAAAGGGAAGAGGTTTATCTTTCTTCCCATAGAAGGGGGTCTAATATTTAGAATTAAGCTTTAATCTGTTTTGTCTTGATTTGTAACATGGTCCTTTGAAGAAGGGGATTGGGGTGGGCAGGGTGAGAATGGCCAAGATACCCCTGGTTCAGAAGCTCTGGCAGCAGGCAGCTGGGAGCATCACGCTTATTAGATGCTCATGTTTTGTTTTGTCGGTCAAATAAACACAATGATCATTTTCTTCCGTGATGGTGTCAGGAAAGCTTTAGATATGAAAGAATCCAGAGCTGCTGTACTTGATTTGCACTCGTGGCCATCACACGGGGCTGGTTCTAACTTAATGGCTGCCAGTGTCTTTCTGATCACTTGTGTGCAGAAAAAGCTCTCTGATTCACTTCCCTGCTCCATTGAGACAGAGGAATGGAAAGCCAGGGACAAGGACCCAATTAAAGTTCAAGCAGGAAGAGATGAAAGTCACAGCTCTGAAATGTACCAAAAAGCAACGTACCCGGCCTACGTTCGGTTCGTTGGTTTGCTTTAAAATGTGAGATTTGATGCTTTGTGCAGCTAATTCCTGCAATCATCAGAAACCTTTAAGCAGGAAAAGAGGTACATGTGGCAGGTCAATGCTGGATGTAGATAGACCAACTCCAGTGGCCCCTACCGAGATCCTTTGTCCGACTGCTGTTGCCCCTTTGACATCCCGTGGCTCATTTCTTCTGCATATATTAAAAAATGTGGAGCCCTGAAAGTTTACACAAAGTTAACACTCCATTTACTGATTCCATCTGCACTCTGCATTTTTCAAGCCAAATTTTCTCCTTGTACAAATCCCTAACCCAACATCAGACATCCTCATTGTTACTTTCAAGTGCATTACTGTTCCTAAAACTTTTTTTTTTTAAAAAAAAACAAACCAACAAACAATCCACCACCCCCAGACTCACCCTCCCTGGCTCGTGTCAGCCGTCTCACTCGAAATGCAGTAGCAAAATTGGAGGCTGGAGCACATCTGTGCAAATTGGAGCTTTGTATGAGCTTGGTCCCTGAGTCAGCGCTGGCGGAAAATCCCGTGAAACTGCACCCTGGGGGTGCTGGTGGAGAAGCGGGGAGCCCTGGCAAAGAGCAAAAAAAGGAGGGCAGGCTCCAGAGAGCTGAGCAGCTGGAGTGCTGCGGGATAAGGCTGCAGCTCATTTCTTCAAATGCATTCAACATTTCATGGCAACGAAACTTGTGGTTCCCCACAAGCGATGGAAGTGTTTGTGGAGCCACAGCCCTGCCAGGAGGACACGTTTCTATGATTTATTTGGGGTTGTTACACCAAAGATTGGAGGGGAATTGGATAACGTGTTTGCTTTTAACCGCTGTTTCTGGCTCTGTGAGGATGTCTAGCCTGACCTAAGTTTCCTCCTGTAATTTAAACTGTTGAAAAATATAAAGTTTAAAAATATATGGGAACTCTAGAAACAGCTGTACACAAGGAAAGGGAAACTGCACCAAGCAATGGCTGGAGCTGGGAGCAATGGAAAGGGACTGGGGATCAAGTGGCAAACACTCAAAAGTTCTGGTGTCTCCTGATGCTCTGGGGGTACCATGTTACATGTGGGTACCTGCAGCCTGTCAGTGAGCGCTGCTGATGTGGTTGAGGTGCTGTCAGCCTTTGATCAGGTTATTGAGAGCTGGGTTGGACATCCCTGCCCAGTACTCTGTGATGCACCCACTGAGATCTCAGGGCTTGTCCAGGCTCTGCTGCAGAGACCCTGTGAGCATCCAGGGATCGGGGTGGCACAAAGTACTGCCTTGGTTCTCCAAACCTGGCAAAGATGTGATTGAGAGTAGCCCAGTGGAGAAGGACTTTGTGGGGGCTGGAGGATGACAAGGTGGAGCTGAGCTGGCCCCGTGCGCTCGCAGCCCAGCAGCCACTGCGCCCCTTGGTGACATCCCCAGCAGTGTGGGCAGCAGGGTCAGGGGGGATCCTGCCCCTCTGCTCCCAGGGCTCTGGGGAGACCCCCCCCCTGCAGGGATGGGTCCAGCTCAGGAGTCCTCAGCACAGGAGAGACAGGGAGCTGTTGGAGCGGGGCCAGAGGAGCCCCAGCAATGCTGGGAGGGCTGGAACCCTCTGCTGGGAGGCCAGGCTGGGAGAGTTGGGCTTGTTCAGCCTGGAGAAGAGAAGGATCTTGGAAGATGTTTTATTGTGGCCTTTCAGGGCTTCAGGGGGCCTGTCAGAAAGATGGGGACAGACATTTGAGCAGGTACTGTTGGGACAGAACAAGGGGGGATGGCTTTAAACTTAAAGAGGGAGATTTAGACTGGAGAGAAGGAAGATGCTGAGGCCCGTGTTGCCCGGAGAGGTGGTCGCTGCCTCATCCCTGGAACCATTCCAGGGGAGGTTGGCTGGGGCTCTGAGCAACCTGCTCTGGTTGCAGATGTCCCTGCTCCCTGCAGGGAGATTGGACCAGATGAGTTTGAAAGTTCCCTTCCCACCCAAACCACTCTGTTTCTCTTGTAGTCCTGCATTCAGGCCAACAAGCCCTAAGGCAGAAGTGGCTCCACACATGTTGCTGTAGAGGCAGAGCCTTGTTTGTAGCCAAGGCACTCACAGGGCTGGTGTGTGCTCAACTCTGTGCTCTAAGTCTTGGCCTGAAAATGACCCTTAGGTGTTGTAAGACTCACACACACACACCCCCCAGTGCCCTGGTGTAGGACATTGATACATTGGGGGCTGGGTTCTACTCCCCACTTTCTGTTGGGGTGGGTTCTGAAAAATAGATGGACTAATGATCTGGGAAGTCCCTGATTAGCATGTGGTGATGATTTGGTGATGACATAGTGATTCATTATGGATGCTGCTTGTACTGGTGGATTGTGTATCCCAGCAAGAGCCAAGACCACCTCCTCCCTCCAGATCACAGAGAAAAACTGCACAACCCCCAAATTCCATTGCCTGATTTTTTTTTTTTTTAACAAGCAGCAGACCAGCTGAGGCTGTCCATATTCAGGTTAATTCTGCTCATTCCCACACAAGAGCTCACAGGCTGCTTCGCCACAGATCGTCCTGGCTCAGCGGGGTGTAGAGGAGCAGAACTCGCAGCACCAGCTCAGCCTCCTGACAAAAGACCCAACAAAGGTAGAAAGGGGCCTTGTGCCAACCATGTCTTTATCCAGCAGAGGAGCAGCTGTTCCCACCTGCCCTTCCATTCTGCTGGCTGCAGCTTGATCTTTTCCAATTGAAATCCTTGTGACTCTTCCCTTGGCTTTAATAAGAGGAGAATCTTTATATGCCAGAAGCATTTTTGCTGGGCTCTGTTAGACAGCGACCATTAGGGCCAGGAGCTTTTTGTGTGTCCTACTCCTCGCTTTCTGGGGATCTTTGAAGGTTTGAATTGTTCCGAGTCTAAAATAGGATGTTCAGGCTGAAGAACAGTTTTTCTTCTAGCTGTTCTTGTTCTGATGTGCCTTGATAGGACAGTGCTGGAAGAGTTCACATCACCTGGTTGGTGAAGCAGCCGCTGCAGCCCGTGGGCTGGTCTGTGTTGGCGTAGAGGGAAGAAGGGGCAAGAGAGAGGTGCTGAGCCAGGGGTCTCTGGGGTGGCTCATGCTGTTGGGCATCACCAGTGATGGGATTTTGGCCAAACTGTCCACTGCCAAAAGTCATAGCAAACTTGCCGTGTACTGCAGAGCTTGAGTGTTCAGGGAGAAGGAAGTGGCTGCAGGGTCCCCAGGCACCCATGGCCAAGTCAGGGGGGGTTGTTCTCCGAGGTGTGGGTGCTGTTTGTAAAAACCACACACCTTGCTAAGGGAATCAAACCTGCTCCCCTTCCAGCTTGCTTTCTTGCTTTCCTTTTCCTTTTTTTTTTTTCTCCCTTTTACTTTTCTGCTTCCTTTTTATTTGTCTTCTCTTGTTTTCTTCTCCTTCACCTCCACTTACTCCTTTTATTTTCTTTCTTCTACTTTCCTTTTCCCTTCCCTCTTCTGTTTTCCTTTTATTCTTTTCTCTGTTTTTCCCCCCTTCTCTTCCCCCTTCTTTCTTTCTCTTCCCCCTTCTTTCTTTCTTTCTCTTCTCCCCTTCTCCCTTTTCCTCTCTAACTGCATCATTGCTTCCTCTCTGCAGATGTTAAACCTGTTTGTGGCTGTGATTATGGACAATTTCGAATATCTGACAAGAGACTCCTCCATCCTTGGGCCCCATCATCTGGATGAGTTTGTTCGTGTCTGGGCTGAATATGACCCGGCTGCCTGGTACGTACGCTGTTAGATGTGGAGAGAAGGATCTATGTTGTGTAGAAGCACCATACCTATAGGCACAAACAGTCTGGTTTAGCATGAGTACAGCTCCCAAAGGAAAATAACTCCAAAACTTCAGGTAACATTGGAGGTAAATGTTTCAGTTTCAATCCACTGTGCACTAGGGATGAACAAACTTGATGTCATTACAAGGGCATGTCCTTCAAATAGACACAAGCTATAAACACAAATAGACACGAGATATAAATCAACAAATTGAGAAAGCAAAACACACCCTCTTCCCCCCCCCACCCTGAGCCAAAAATAAATAGGGTAAATTCAAATGCTCTTGGCTAACTGGCCAAGTAGAAAAGCTGGTTAGCATCTCCAAAAGGAGCTTTGATTGCCTTTGGTTTGTGCATCCCAGTTTGGAGATAAAAATATGCTGAATCTCTTGCCATTGGCAGCACTTTAGGCAATTTGAAAGGCTGGATTTGTTGTATCTCATTTGTGAAGCATTTTTCTCCTAGTTGAGAACCACCTTAATGGTTTCACAAATGCTGTGCAGAGACCTGAGGCCACACACACACAAAAATCAAATTTTTAAGATTCTATCTCTACTTTAAAAGGAGGTGATGGACCCCACTGCTTTGCATTGGAGTCAAGTGCTAAAGGCTCAAACTTCATCATTGATAGGACAAGAGGAAACAGCCTCAAGTTGCACCAGGGGAGGTTTAGGTTGGAACTGAGGAACAATTTCTTCCTTGAAAGTGTTGTCCATGTCTGGCCCAGGCTGCCCAGGGCAGTGGCAGCAGCCATTCAAGTGGCAACTTGAGTCCCCATTCCTGGAGGAGTTTCAAAGCCGTGGAGGTGTGGTGCTGAGGGACATGGTTAGTGGTGACCTGACTGTGCTGGGTTAACAGTTGGATCTGATGATATTAAAGGCCTTTTCCCAATCAAAATAATTCTGTGATTCTATGATTTGCTTTCACCCACCTCTGAGGCAGCAGGGAGAGATGTGATGTTTCTCAATATAGAGGTGGAAACATGATTTTTAAACAGAATTTCTCATCAAACCCAATGTTTTAATCTTGGAAACTTCCTTCTAATGACATGAAGTTGTAGAATGGAAATTTTGTTCTTCTGAATAATGTTTTACCTTTTGGACTTGCAGTTGAAACATAAGACGTGCAAAAAAAAATAAGAAAATGCACTAAGCCTAACTTTGGAAGCATTTCAGTTCTCAGTGAGCCTCTGATAAAAAGTTCCTGATAGATGAGAGTGTGAAAGGAGGAAACGGTTTTCTCATAGCTGGATGGTGAGGTGTTTGGTTTTATGGTTTTATCTTTTTGTTTTTCTTTTCCAAAGACAATCACGGGGAGAGCTGCCTCCCTGGGCTTAAGCACCATGGTAGTGGCAGAGTCTGTGCTGGGCAGACCTAAGAGCCACTGCTGGAGTATTTAAAGGAATTTTTTTAAAATGAGGGAATGTCTCTTACCAGTGATCACTTCTACAGCAAGATTGACTTTAATATATTGCTTTTCTTCCATTGCCCAGAGAAAGCTCCTTCACAACAGTCCTGGTGACTGTGTTATTTTAATTTCTAGATGCCCTGAGATACAAGTCACAGTAATTTCCTTGATATTCTACAGCTTGGGAGATTTCCTGTTGGGACACTTCTTCTTATTGAAAGCCCTAATAAATTTCCATCCATTTTCCTCCCCATGAGTTACTCTGCAGTGATTTTTCTCTCTGTATTTGTAATGAAGCTGCCTCCAGCTCCTCCAGCCTTCCCACTCTTTTTTGTTTGCCTTCAGTCGAGACAGATGCAGAAAGTGTTTGTATAATCAGCATCTCAAATTCCCTGCTAAGATGCCATTAAACTGCTTTAAAATCTCAGTTAAATTGATTTAGGCTAACTTTAAATGTAAACCTCTTCCAAAATGACTGCATTGCTCTGAACCGTGTGTGATTTTAACGAGCTTAAAGCCATCCATACTATGAGCCTGCGTACACACGGCACAAATACCAGCAGCTTGTAATCTCCAAGCAGATTTTCATTACCACATACTCTGTAACACAGACAAGCCCTTTGTGGGTATTTGGCAAGTAGTAAATAGCTTTTTTTTTTTTTTTTTCCCTCCTTTTTCAAATCCAGTCCTATCTCTTACCACTAGAAAGTCTCAATGAGATGGAAAACTTGGGAGTGCCCATTCATTCTCTCCTTAAAAAAAATACTCTTGGTTCTGATAAGCATCCATGGGAGGAGTAACACATCTGCAAGGGAAAAAAATTAGTATCCATGTAGTTTTTAGGTGTTTATATGTTCAGGAACTTTCAGAAACCCGTAAGAGGCACAAGCATTAAGTTTACAGAAAGATTTGCTTGCTCTATTAACTCTGAGCTCAGAGGTTATGTTCTGTGAGTCATTCAGGGGCCAAACCTTCTCACTTCTAGAGTTGTTAATACAGAATATGTCATGTATTGAGGCCTTAATTTTTTTTTTGCTCTCTACCCTCGTTCCCATTTCGAACTGGTGTGAAGCTATTAATGTTGGCAGAGTGACCAGGGGCAGAAGCGCCAACCGAACGGCAATTGAGACATGATGCTCGAGTTTGATCCTTAACCATGTGCACTATCTGGATTTTTCTTGTGTTCCACTGAACATAGTTCCACTGAAATCACTTCATTTTTCATAAGTAGGACTAATATTTCCACAGTTTAAAAGTAATCTGAAATCCATTCACAGCAGAAAGCCAGAATGGATCTTTTGATGGTTTATTTGGGCTGAACTTCTGAGAAGCTCTGGACATGGTGTTTCACAATAGCTACCTGGGGGCTGAGTTGAATAACTTGTCTTTTAAGGTACGGCTCCCAGCAGCGCACCCCCTTTGGATCTGAAGATACAGGGCTTCAGAGGACCCTTTTTAATTTTTTTAGAGATCAAACTCATGGAAAGAAAATACTGATTCACTTTTTGTTTTCCCTGTCAGCCACCTCCTTTTTAGCATTTCAGCTCCCAGTATAGACATGTGTAGGGGGCTGGTAAATAATCCCTATAATATAATTTGCAAGAAAGAAGATTCCTAGGCACTGATATCTTTATGCTTAGATCCAGGTGAGCTGGTTCCTGCTTCCATCTGTCGCTGATTGATGGCCTCTCTCAAGATACTTTCTTTGATTGTCCCAAGGAAAAGGGAATTACAGTGTTTGTCCACTTTCTGTAGCTTGAGATGCTATATGGGTAAAAAGTACAAGGATTGTTATGCTTCTGTTATACAGATAATATTTTAAACATGTGTGTGTAATTCCATACCTATTTCCAACACGACCTTTGGTTTTGTTACAAAATCCAATTTCCTGTAAACTTTTCTGGGAAAAAACATTCCAAAAAAAGTCTAAAAACGCCGCAAGCAGCTCTTGTTTTAGGGGTAAGTATGGGGAAACTGTTGGATTTGGGGGTGGCAGAAGTCTTGGGCTCACAGAAAAAGAGAGAGAGAACTGGGGCACATAGTCGTTTGGTCCAGGGCTGAGGGTTTGTCAGGAAAGCGGTAAAAATGTTGAATTTAAGAATGAACTGGGAAAGGAAAGAAAACAGTATTTCTATGAGCTTTTATTTGTTCAAGACATATAAAGTGAGAGCTTTTTCTCTCTTGTACTTCCCTTTCCCAATGCATGACCCTTAGAGATGCTGGAAATGTTGATCTTGTCATCCCATTCCCATTAGTGGCTCTCAAGAGCTACTGGCAGCGCCTTCAGAGGTCAAGAGGAGGTGCAGGTGCTCCCAAGGAAGAGCTTTTTGTTGGTTTTCTGAGATCAAGGANTTTTTTTTTTTTCCCCTTCCCCACCCGGTCTGGTTTGATTTCCGTGTCCTCTTGCTTTTGCCTCCCTCCCTCTGACTCCAAGCGGGCGCATCAGTTACACAGACATGTATGAGATGCTGAGACACATGTCCCCACCTCTAGGCCTTGGAAAGAAATGCCCAGCTCGCGTTGCCTATAAGGTAGACCAACCCCCCCTAGAAACTCCTGCCAAACCACCAGCTTTTTGTGCCGTGGCTGAAGCGGGTGCTGGTTTTCTGTGGCATTAGTGTCGTTCTCCTGGACTTTTCTGCTGCTTTCTCTGCTTTCCAAGCAGACTGGATTTGGAATCTTCTGCCTTTTTGTTTATTTTGTTAGTTTTTGTAATCTTCTTTTTCTTTTAATTTTTTTTGGTCTTTGAGACTATGGCCCATCAGTTTGTCTTTCTAAGTATGTCTCTGCTATCTCTATCAGTGTTTCTCTCTCTCTCCTCTCTCATTCTGCTTCCATTTAGGCTAATTTGGGGAGGGAGGGTGCTACCGAGCAAATTACCCCACCAATATGATCCCCATTTATCTTCGTACAGCTCTTCAACTCTCCGCTCTCGCTAGACCTTCAGTACTATGTTGTTTGTTCCTCCTTTTAATTAGATTGGAGTAATTAGAGTAGGCAGTACTGTGGGAGTTAGCAAGCTATTAAACAGAGGCAACACCAGAAGGGCTCCTTAAATACCCTCGTGAAAGAAATTATTTTAACAGAAAACATTTAAGACAGTAAGATGAAGAAATCACTCAAACTTATTGTTTATTCNGTTGGAACCGGATGATCTTTAAGGTCCCTTCCAACCCAAACCAGTCGATGATTCTATGATGTAAATAAACAAAACTCAGATAGCTTTAAACAACTTGGGAAAGAAGCCCTGTTTGTCATAATCTGTTTCAATTTGCTGTCATGACTTCCCAAATGCACTACATCTACTGGTTTTCAAGCCTTCCACAGACTCCTGGAGAGCTCAGAGAACTGCCTCGTATCTATTTTACGATTTTACAAAACCATTCTAAAATTTCAGCAAACTTTTTGACTCAGTTAAACCAGTATACTTTTTATAACCACGATTAGGCCTGCAGCCAAGACTTGTACAGTTCCATTTGATCTGTTTCTGAATTAATAGCTTTGAGTTGATTGTGATGGTTTTGAATAGACCTTAATTTTTCACATCCAAAAAAGCAGTGAAGTTGAAGGAGGTATTCCAAAATATTCCAGCCTGCTTTATATAACGTACCAAAATAAGCATTGTGAAGCCAAAGCATCTCATTTTTCTTTAGAGGTTATTTTGAAGTTCAGTACAGTTCTTTTTGTACAGGATTTGGTCACTTACAAAAGATTAAGAAACGTAATCCTGCTGTTAAATTAGCCGAAAATATTGTTGGGAGTTAATAGCCTGACCATAAAGCTACCTCGAGGCATCTGATTTCACCTACTGGTAATGAAGGCTGGATTTTCCCAGTGCCAGTGGCCAAGGTGGCTCTCGAGGTGGCAGTTTCTGGACTGGCAGCAAATTGCTTATTGCCCATGGAGCAGAAGTACAGCCCTGCTGGGGTTACGTAGGTGGTACCAGCAGAAGGTAAAGGTGCCCGAGCTCTTTTGAACCAGCTCATTTGAATCCCAGTAATAACCCATTAAACAGGTTATTTGTGTGCTGCAGGCTCTGGTTTTGTTGGGCTGCTGCAGCACCTGGCCAGTGGGTAGGGGTTGTCTGTAGGCAGATGCTCGAGCAAGTACCACATTAGTGATAAAAGTAACCAACTGAACTGGTTGGAAAGCCTTGCCCACAGCACTGAAGGTTTCACAGAAGAAAATCCAAGGATATAGATTTTTGTTGAGCAGTTGGAAGTTCTCTCTCTCTCTGTTAAAGTGCCTCCTTCATTTGAAGCCCAGTTGTTATCAGACTAACCTTGCTTTTCAGCGTGTTTCACCCTTCCAACTTCTATTTGCCCGGGAAAAAAAATGGATTCCTCTTGGTTTTTGCTGTCGTAACATCTGATGTTTTCTTTCCAGTTGCCGGATACATTATAAGGATATGTACAATTTGTTACGTGTAATTGCTCCACCCCTGGGCTTAGGAAAGAAGTGCCCTCATAGGGTGGCATACAAGGTTTGGAACTTCAGAGACTCCCTCCAACATTTCCATTTCTGGTTTTGTTTCTTTTTATACCCCCCCTCAAATGCAACCAGTACCAAAAAGAAACTGTAACATAACTAACCCCTTGCCTGAAAAAAAAAGGAATGATTGACTGACTGCCTCCTTTTCCCTCGGTGCATCTCTTCCCTGTCTACTCCCACACCCCAGCTGGCTGGAGACAGGCAGCTTTATGAGACAGTGAACCCTCCAGCTTCCATCCTGCCAGGTCTAGGTGGGAAGTGTTGAGGGAAAGCAGCACAGCATCTGAGCACTTTCTCTCTACACAGACACACTGGAGAGAAATGTCATCCTGAGATTTCTAGGGAGCAGTGAGTCCGTTTTGTCTGGGCTCCACAGCATTGTTGATCCTGTTGAATGACCAGTGTTTAGAACCCTTCCCTGAGCCGAAAAGACATTTCATGTGGGCATTGGTTAACTGGGTAGCAGAGTAGGGTGGTTACCTAGGCTGGGACGAGACAAAGGGATGAGCTTTTCACAGTGCAACAGCCACGGCCAGAGATTGCCTTGGGAGAGAAATGACGTCTCTGAGATAACAAGCTGTGATGGACGTCCAGAGAAACCTCCTGCCTCGTGGCACAGGACAAGCACACTGTGCTCGGGAGCTGAGGTGAGGAGTTAAGGACAGATGTTGCCAAGAAATTAGCATGGGATGACACTGGACTTCAGTGGGGTCCCAGTGACAGGCAGGGAATTTCTTGCAGTCAGTGCATGGGGAGCAGAAGATGAAGGAGCAAGAGCTGAAAGCAGCCAGCATGGAGCTTGCTTTTCTCTGTCACTCCAGCCTGGGTGTTTTCCACACCTGAGTGGGGATTCAGAGCTAACAAGCATTGCAGAGAAGACACAAGACCCCAAGCCTCCAGCCAGGGAGCTGGGGCGGGAGAGAGGAGCCAGGAGAAAGCCATTGGCTGTAATTACAAATTGTGTCTCTCAGCAGCCTTTAAATTAGCTCTGGGCTATAAAACCTGGGTGGTATTTTAACTGCATTTGTTACCAAGGACAGGAATAGATGGTTTTGACTCGGTAAGTTCTCTCTTCCACCCCCTCTGGCATCAATGCTTTACACAGGAATTGAGATCCATGTCAGGGCACAGGCTGTGGTGCCTGCTGCCTGCTTCTGGAGCTGTCCTGCTTGAGAAAGGGTTTTCATGGGGGTACTTAGGTCTTGGTTTCCCTCCTGGTATAGTGGCAGATCATAATGTTGTTCTGCTTTTCCAGGGATTAAATGTCAATTAAAGACATGCTGCAATATGCTTGGGTCTCTTCAGATGACAGGCAGCCGAGATTTGCACAATCTAACGAGCAGGCAGCTTGCTGGGAAAGTAAAATGAGGTTGTCATAGTCATGGTCCCAGTTTCAGAAAAAGGCGAAGCAGGAGAATTCTTTGTGTTGTTTTTCAGGGTGGGATTTTATTTACCACCAACGTGTGCTGAAGGTATGTCATCAGTAATGGGCTGGTCTAAGGGCTTTTTCCCAAATCTCTGCAATTTGCAGTCCCACACAGGACAGCCTGCTGTCCTTAGTGGTGGAGACAAGCAGTCGACTTTGGCTTGATGAAAGAGGGGCCTCATCAAATGCAATGAAGAAACAGGTCCCCCTTCCACCACCTTCCTGCAAACAGAGTGCGGGGCTCTGGTTTTGTCAGACCAGAATGGAGGAGAAATTCAGGCTGGCTGAGGCTTTGTCCCAGTTTGCCCCAGGATGGAGGATTGGCTTTTTGCTTCTCTGGTAGCCCACAGTCTGGCCTGAAAACCAAGCTCTTTATTCACTAGCAGGAAAGATGAATCTTTTCTCTAAGCCCAATCTCTCCCTGTCCCATAACTCTGCCTACCAGCTCTCCCTGGCATGGTGAATACAGCCTCTGGATTGACTGGTTTTGGGGGGGTGAGGAGGGGAAGGATCCCTTCACCCCCGCAAAGAGCCAACCAAACCCCAGCCCTCCCCACACCCTCTCCATCCCGAGCGGAGACATCAATCATTCCCCGCAGGGACCCGGGTGCTGAGGCGCAGCTCCGGCCACGGGACGTCCCTGCAGCGAGGAGGAGATGTTGGGCGTTGAAACACAGCAACGGAAGCGGAGAAACCTTCCTGTTCACCCACCTCTTTATTTCGGTTTTCTTTTCCTGAGAAATCTGATTAACCGGATCTCTGTTTTCTTGTCTGCTTTCCCTTCTCTCTCCTCCTTTTCATTTGCTCCATTGTGTTGCCTTCCNTCTCTCTCTCCTCTCTCATTCTGCTTCCATTTAGGCTAATTTGGGGAGGGAGGGTGCTACCGAGCAAATTACCCCACCAATATGATCCCCATTTATCTTCGTACAGCTCTTCAACTCTCCGCTCTCGCTAGACCTTCAGTACTATGTTGTTTGTTCCTCCTTTTAATTAGATTGGAGTAATTAGAGTAGGCAGTACTGTGGGAGTTAGCAAGCTATTAAACAGAGGCAACACCAGAAGGGCTCCTTAAATACCCTCGTGAAAGAAATTATTTTAACAGAAAACATTTAAGACAGTAAGATGAAGAAATCACTCAAACTTATTGTTTATTCTGAAAAACTTTTAAACTGAACCATGAAAATGCAGCACACTCAAAAGGCTGCTCGCCGCTGCCGTTCGGGATGAACGCGGTGGACACTTAGAGCAGCACAGAGGCAAAATTAGGGAGCAGATCCAGACCCCACCAGTTAAAGCCCCACTGCTCTCCCAGCAGGTCATTTGCAGGGGGCAATTCCTTGGAAGCTTTTAACATTTTTAACCTCACAGGCTTGGAAGGAGAGGTTTGTCATAAGCATTTAGTATCAGCGTAATTGAGAGTCCATCAACCTCAACGGGGGTGTTTTTGTGGTTGATGTCGTTTCAACCACCACCAAGCCTAATTACTGCACCCCACCGTGCTTGGTGCAATGGACCCAGATCATAACAGCCCCTCCAGCAGGGCTTGTTTTTTTTCACTGGGGCCCTAGGAAAGCAAGATTTGGTGAAGAGACTCCGGCTAAACCCAAACCTGGGCCTGCCTTTCTGTAGGACACTTAGCAGCGAGAAGAGGTTCGCGTATAGCTCCCTACAAGACCTTTCCTCAGTGTGTTAGGATTTGAAATAAAATTAAACACAAGCTTAAAAGTTAGCCAGTTAGATTTCTTTTCTGTATTCCTGTTGAATTGTTTCTGGCCGTTTTGGTAGGTGCTTTAAAAGAGCATCTCTATTCCAAGCAATTCATACCCACCCGACCATAACTAAGCTTGAGAAACCCACCTACAGCAAAATGCCAGCTCCCAGGCCTCAGCTATTTCAGATAGATGAGTAGACAGTGCATAGAAGCACTAATTATACACAGAAACTCAATGATTTTAAAGTAATCAGTGGTTCCTTTTAGCCTCTGTGAGTTTTCACCGACTTAAAATGGAGCTGCTGGAAGCCCAGCAGTAGATGTCTGCAGGGGGCAGCCAGACCTGCTTGGTGGTACCAGGAGAATGAAGCTCTCCCTTTTATTTCTTTAACCAAATATTGTACAGTTAAAAAAAAAAGGAAGAAAAAAAATAAAAAGATCCTGTGTTAAAATAGACATTTCAAACAAGCTTTTGGGCTGATTTTCATAGTGTGGTGGTTCTGTGCCTCTCTGTGACTGTGCTGAAGGGTTGCAGCAAACTGTCCTCGGGCAGAAGCACCACTGATGAGCCTTCCCGAGGCTGTCCTTTCCCTGGGAGTTGTAGCTGGCACTTTAATTTGTCTGTCTTTACAGAACAAATTCACAGAGGTACATCTCAAAGGTTTCTTTTTAAAATACAGACCCCTGAGTTTTTGAAGACGGCTTTAGTTTTTACCCGTCTACTAGGGAAGTTCTAAGGTGTCTGTGCACGACTGAACCATGAGTAGAGATGGGTTCGAGTCAAACAGCTAAAACCTCCACCAAACGTGAGTTTTCTCTGAGCTTAGACATGATCAGGTTCATTTTGCACGTTATCAAAGAGCCCCACACTACAGAAATACAGACTTAGGACTAGATCTGAATTTGTCCCACACTGTGAGGCTGCAGCTTGGGCTGATCCTCACTCCAGCCATGGCTGCTGGTGAAACTAAACCCTCGTAGGGAAAAAGTACCAGATTTTGCTCCCTTCTCCTCCTCCTCAGAGCAGCACATCCACAGAGACAGATTGGTGCTGAGCACCTTCCCCCAGATGACGGCTGTGCGTGGGTCATGACATCCCCCTGCCCTACACTTGCTGGGTGCCCCCCTTCCAGTGTCACTCCTGCTGTCCTCCTCCAGGTGATGGGAGCCTTGGGAAGGACAGCGTGGCCCACCCAGCCACGCACACCTCTAAGCAGAGCTGATGTATGGAGAGACAACGACCCCTCGTCCTGCAGCCGTAGCTCAGGCAGCAGCCGGGGCTTTGTCTCCGCGCTATTTTTGCTCCCTCCTTCTGAACCGAATGATTTTTAAAAACCCTTGCTGTTCTGTCTGGCAAAAGCTCTTTTGCCCCCACGTGTCCACCCTTTTCCTTTCCATATATATTTTCCCAGTCCTCTCTGCAACGGTTTTGTGTGTTCTCCCCGTTTTCGTCTCTGTTGCCTTCTCAGTGTCTGTGTGCACTGTTGTTGCGTTTGGATTTTTTTCCCTCTTGCAGCCTTCTCGGCTGCTGTCCTTCCTTTCTGCTGTTTTCTGGTTCCCCTTTCTCAACTGTTCTCCTCGGTCGGCACGACCAGCCTCTGTGGTTCCGTACGCCTGGTTTGCTGCTTGCCTGGAGGTGCATGCGTGGGGTCCTCCGGCCGCATCGCGGGCACTGGGAGAGCTCTATCCTGCCCTGGGAGGTGGAGAAAAGGGTGAAGGAAATGAACTTTAAAATCTTTTCTACCTAGTCAGAGGAAAAGAGGGAAGAAAACCACTTTGACTTTGCTTTGGTGGCTTGTGATTTGACGGCTGGTCCGTTTCCCGGTGAGAATGGTGGTGGTTTTTGCACTCTGCTTACAGTCCTGTTTGGAGACTTTGAGGCCTCTTAGACAGACTCAGCTTGTCTGTGGTCAACTGTCCTGGAGTTTTACGTGCAGTTCAGCAGCAGCATGAAGGGCAGAGCAGCAGCAGCTCTGCTGTCCCCTGGAGTCTGTCCGTCCTTCGCATCACAGCGTTTTGCACACATTGATAGAGAACGCAGGAGAAGGAAATGCCCATGGTGCTGCTAAATCTCTCCAGCAGTAGAGCACTGTTGAGAAATCTTGCAGATATCTGCAAGAGCAGGGTTGGAGGAGGGGTTTTGAGAGCCTGAGGATGTGATTCTTAGGAACGGTGTGGTGCTAGGAGAGGAAATATCCCAAGTCTTTCCCCACTGCTCTCAGACTGGTCTCTTTGCCTCCCTCTCTGGGGACAGCTGAATCCAGCATCAGCAGCAGGCACTTCTCTGCCTCTGTTGAGTGTAGCTCCAGGCCAAGCCCTGCGTGGAGTCTGCAGGGTGATGCTGGCAGCTGGAGGGGGCTCTTGACTGTGTTTTGTGGTTCTCTTGGTGCTGTCAATCCCGGTTTTGCACGCTCTGCTTCAAGAGTGATTTATTGCAGGGATTAGGAGGGCTCTGGCTCTCCCTTTAGCACCTCCTGACATGGTCAAGGCTCCTGGATACGTGATGGAGGGTGATCTCGGAGCTCAGTTGCCTCCCCATCAGCACTAGGGCTGAACCTCACCTTGCCCATCGTTGCCACATGGATTTTAAAACCTGGTTTTGGTTCCTGAAGGCTAAACAAGAGTTTGAACAGTCTCTTTGCCAGCTGCCCAGCCTTGCTACCTCTTCCTACCATCACACATCGCTTTTGCTGGACAAGGAGCAAGACTGCACCTACTGAAGGTAGGAGGACCACTTCACGGAGCGAGTCCAGTTGTGTGGCAGAGACAGAGCCCACGTTTTGGGGCACGGACGTGGCTCCTGTGTTGGCTGTGAGAGGGAGGAAGGCCCTGACCAGCCTCTCTGAAGCCAACAAAAGAGTTAAATGAGAGTAGAATAATTACAACTGGGTCGGGGTGAATTATTCATAGCAAATAATATATTCACCCGACTCAGCCTCATTTCCCACAAGCAGTGCTTCATTGTCCCAAATTTATTTACGTTTGGGGATTATTCCCAGGGCAGTTCTTGTCCCAGAGGCTGCGCAGGAGCTGCTCTCAATAATAACTCAAATCCATTGGGGTGCCAGCTCGTTTTCCTGGCATTCATAGCCCAATATGCTCCTCCTCCTGCTAATGTTCAGACAGATGTGGCGGTGCATAAAATTTACAGTGCAGATATTTCTGTTCAGTGCTCACTTTCTGGGTCAGGCTGGGAGCCAGCAGGAGACCTTTCATCCGGGCTTCTGACACCGGGATGAATTTTCCCCATTTCTCTGACACGTTCCCTGCCTATTTGGACACTGTCCAAGAAGTTTCTGAGGAGAAGATCCACAGAAACCAAATGCTGAAAGGACAGAAATTCTGCCAGTTGTGCTTGACACGAAGGTTTGGTTTCTCATGAGCGATGTCTTTGTTTCTTTGCAATTAAATCACCCCTAGAAGCTGAGGGGTGTCTGCACCCCTCTTGACCACGCAAGTAACCAGAGCAAAAAAACGTTGCCTCCCTCACCCCGGCTCCAATCGGTTATTGCCTCGTTATCTGCACTGAGTTAATTAGGAGGCTCTAGAGACAATATTGCAGCTCCTGCCTCTGGGGTCTTTTCCTGCAGAACCATTAATGAGCTCCCCTCGCTCCCTGGCTCAGGGGATGCCTCCAAAAGCGCCTCATTAAAACCAAGGGCTGGAGGAGGGTTCCCCAAGTGCAGCTGGGAAATCGGAGCGGGGACTCCATCTGCTGCCGGCTGCTGCTCCTCAAATGTTCTTGGAGGAAATTGGAGGTGAAGGGAGGAAAAGGAGCAGCATGGGGAGCAGGGTAGCCCTTTCTTGCCAGGTCTGAGCACTTAGGAGCAGTTTTTATCATTTTTTTTTCCTTGGTCCCCAGTTATTAAATCACCTGAACACCTCTTGTTTGTGGCTGGCAATTCCCAAGGCACCCTGGAGTGATGGAAGCTTTTTACTAGAGCAGGGAAGCATCGGGTCCCCTGCCATCTGCAGCATCTTTTCCTTCTGGGGTCTAGAAAGACAAAAAAATCATACAAATCAGATTTATTTTATTTTTTTATTGGATTTTTCCACTATATTCCAAAGCACGAGGATCTGGTTAGGTGCAGCCATGATACACCAACTTCAGCCAGAAGTGTGGGAAGATATTAATTTTACTCTGAACTGTGTACAGGCTGAACAGCTGCTTCAGGGGTTTTTTTAAAGCATGTTGTTGCCCATGCTGTATGAAAAACTTCGAGATTTTTCTCTTCTATCCTGGTTAGAGATGAAAACCAAAAGTTCTTGATTAATTATTGAAAGACCAATTTGGAGTCAATCAGAATATTTGTCTTTGAGAAATGTTACCAATTTCAGTTGGATTCCAGTTCCTTTTGACGGGGTCCTATAGAAATGTAAATGGATTAAAATATAGGTAAAATTAGAAAGTAGATCTGGAAGGGCTGAAAATTCTTCCTCTGCACATGTTGGAAGGAAATGTTGTATGTCAAGGTTGTTTTATAATATTAGGAGGGGAAATGAAGATTTCTTTTTGTTTGTAGTTTCAGCCTTGCAGTTGTGCTTCTGGCACCAGGAAAATGCGCCAGATGATGTGCAAAGAAGTTCAGGAGCCAAGTCCCTCTGGGGTGGCTGTGCCGACACCTGGCTGACTCCTTGGACTGTTGGGACAGGACAAAGGGTGATGGTTTTAAACTAAAAGAGAGAGATTTAGACTGGAGAGAAGGAAGAAATTTTTGAAGCCGAGGGTGGTGAGAGCCTGGCCCAGGTTGTCCAGAGAGGTGGTCGCTGCCCCATCCCTGGAACCATTCCAGGGGAGGTTGGCTGGGGCTCTGAGCAACCTGCTCTAGTTGCAGATGTCCCTGCTCCATGCAGGGGGTTTGGACCGGATGAGCTTTAAGGTCCTTCCCACCCAAACCATTCCATGATTCCTCTGGGTGATGTGGGGACATGTCGTGAGCATGTCTCACTAAACTGCCTTCTCCCTTACCTCCCACGTGGTGTGGTGGCACAGCTATTTTGAATCACAGATGAATCAACTCCTTTCTCCCAACTGCTTCATCTTCAGCAGGAGCTCTCCCAGAATCCACTAGATCCATTTGAGCAATGGCTTTTCTCAATTAGCAGTTTTCACTGATATCAGGAGAGATCTGGGGTGGCTTGTAACCGAAAACTGTTGGGCTTTGCTGCAACAAGTTATGAGGCACTTCTGATCCATTTAATGGCTTTTTTGGCTATGAAATGGGCAGCTGCTCTGCTCTCGGAGGTGCGACTTCCAACTCCCCTTGCAATGCAAGTGCTCCTCAAGAGGCTGCCAACAACTTGTCCGAGGAGATGATGGGGAGGTGTGCCCCAGTTTGCCACCATGGTAGAGAGAAGAGAGGGAAATATCCCACCAAAGCCAGACCTAAGCCACCCCTCTCCTGAGACGGCTGCTAGAGCCAGCGGTCCTCAGCCAGGGACCCTGAGATACGTGAGGACGTGCTCAACCACCACTCTCTCTGTTGGCTGATGGTTTGTCAGATCAGAAATCTCAACGATCTCCAGGTTGACCTGTTTGGCCAGTTTGCCTGTTGGGATGGAAAACAATGCTGTAGATCAGACAGTGCCGTGGGTAGCGTGGGGACGAGGGAAGGGACAGGACGTGGTCTGGGGAGAGACTCTTCCAGGTGGCTCTTTGCAACACTTGCATGGAGTTTGGCTCAGTCAACCTTCCTGCAAGTGTGTGATTGCAAGTGTGCCTTCCCTTGGAAAAATCTCCCTCTAAATCCTTTGTCCTTGATTAAAATTTAGGAGGAAAGACCTTCATGGAGCATTGCTGCATGTAGCTGTGATTGTCCTCTGTTCTGCATCCGTTTTGTAGGAAGTCAGTTGGGGGGACCTGGGACATCTCAGCCTAGAAACGTTTTTTGGTGCTACTTTTGGTGAGGATAGAGCTCTCCTGGGAGGACTTATTTCTCATCTGCTTGTTCTTCACTTCCATGCATCTTCTTTCTCCATCCCTTAACACTCTCTCCCACTGAACTGGGATTCAGTGGGCCTCTGTAAGTGGGAACTGTGGGCTTACGTGGCTGTAATAATTTTGTTGTGACTTTCTGTGTGCCGAGGGAAAAAGTCTGTATTAAAATCCTGTTTCATTTGACACAAGTGAACAGGAAAAATTGTTGTGGCGTTGCCAGCATTTGATACTGTCATGGAATTCTAAAAGGAGGAGAGTCTTGGCTTTGATTTCCCTATCTCTGAGGCTTGCCAGACATGGCAGATAACCTCTGGGCATGCTTTAAGAAAGCTCTTTGAGATTACAAAGGTTTGTCTCAGACTTTAGGAGACAGGGTAGGTTGTTACGCGAGTCTCTTGTCCCTGCAGCATGCAACGAGATCCAAAGACATGTAATAAGATAAAAAAAGGAGGTCTCGGCTCCTCTGAATGTCAGCACACTTCAGAAGCAGCCGTTTTGCACTGGACTGCTGCCCTGTACCCTCTGTCAGCAGCAGCACACGCTGCCAGGATTTTCTCCTTGGCTGGTAGAAGGTACCAGGGCTGGGTTCTGTCCTCTCTCAGGGCACCAAAATGTCTAAGGGAGCTCAGCTCATACCTCTGGGAAATTGCACATCGGTGATTTCTCTAAGCAGGGAGGTTAAGCCAGTGATGGAAAGGAGGACCAAGTCTTCATTCGCCAGTCTTGGATTGGTTTAGGGTACAGCGTAGGAGTCGGGGATGACACTGAGTACTCTGCCCCTCTCACCCCTCCTGAAACTCCAGGCAGGTCCCAGCTCTCGGCCACACTCTGTTTCCCTTCATCAGCAAAAAAAGCCCATAAACAGCGGTGCTTCTACCACAGAGCTGCCCCAGGCCAGCAAGGATGGAGAGTGGGGGCGCACGAGGCACCCCCGAGCAGCCATAACCCAAGGGAGGACTGAGCCAGCAAAGCTGCATCTCTAAAAAATATTCACAGCCTTTGATATTCCCGAGTTTTGTAGCGTAGTGAGCCAAAGTGGGCTCAGGCCTCATCCAAGCACCCTCTGCTGCAGCAGCTCCTTGAGCCTGCAGCTCCAGTGTCTCCAGCAGCATGTTGGGCTCTTGTTAAACAAGGAGAAGGTTTCTGTACAGCGATAAAGATCAAAATAACAGCCTAAGCAGCTTTCAGATGGGGATGAAATTCCCTCCCGAGCAAGGGGCCCGGGCCAAGCTCACTCTTGGATCCACCAACCAGGAACCGAACGCCCGGGGACTTCGTCGGGTCGCATGTAACACAAGGAGAACGGAAACACAGTGGCTCGTCTGATACAGCTCCGGACAAGGAAATTTCTAAACAGCTTGTGAAAGCTGAGGAGCTGAGAAATCATTAGACTGCCTAAGGAGAGGAAATTCCATTCTTTGCACGTGTTGCTCAGGTTATCGGCAAGGCTTGGAGAGCGCTTCTCCCCCATCAACATTTACGGGCCCTGCTGCCAGCGGTGTTAAGGGAGGCACAGCTTTCCAAAGCAATCTTGGGTACTTCGTTGCTTACAGGAATGATAAGTTTGCCATATGTCCTGACTGGATATATGTTGGTCCTGACTGGTAATAGGGAAGCAGTTGCTACTAGGTCTGAAGATCTTGGAAGGTACTGATCCTGAGAGACTATGTCATGTTTGGACTGAAAGAACATAACTAGGGGAAGTCATAGTCCTGCTCATGTTAATCCAGCCTCCTCCCCCATGGGTAAGGTCCACCGTGGAGCTCATTCACTAGAAGGAACAGAGAAGACCTTTAGAACTCCTGGGATGCCCACAGGGAAAGGAGGTAAGAAATGGAACCCAAATGTCTCCAATAAAGAGGCTATCAATCACACACCTTTAACTCTTAGCAGCCAGTCCCAAACTGCTCCAGAGTGCTTGGGCCACACCACAGAGCTCACCAGCCTCCTTCCCCAGTCAGCTTCAGGGTGTGTAGGAACTGCATCATCCCAGGACCACTCCTGAGACTGCACAGCTCCTTCACAAAGTGCTCCCGCATCTCCTGTTGTCATTGCCACCGTAAGGTCCTTCCTCATGTCCTGCTCACTGGCAAGGTCCCTGCACAGCTGGAGGAGGCGCAGTCACTTTCTGGATGGAACCACATCTTCAGATGGTGGATGCAAATCCTCCACCATCTTACTTCGTTCCACGGTGCCAGGTCTGATTTGTTGCTATCGCTCCTATGGTAGAACCAGAATATAAGTGAAGGTCACTGAGGCAGGAAAGGATGGTGGAGGAGGTGGCTTCATGGTTTGTACCTCCTGAGCATGCTGCTTTGACAGGGGTGATGGGTACCAGCCGTATGTCTGGATATAGTTGGAGCAGGGGGACCAGGTTCTGAAATGGGATGAGAACATTCAAACAGACTGTTTTTCTGGAAGGACTCTGTAGGATAGCGGTACAAATGCTGGCAAATCAACCATTAAACCACTAAAGCCACCGTTACAGTGCAGACCTGCTCCTGACGCGGAGTTGCCATCTAGAGAGAGAAGATGCCTTTTAGCTCAGCACACAAAAGGTGACCACATGTTTGTAATCTGGCTGTTTCTAAAGGGCTTGTAGAGGGGGAAGGAAGGGGTAGGGGGGAGGAATCCTGACCTGTGCTCACAGCCATTGCCTTTCTTTCTCCAGCGCCTGGTGCGGATGAACATGCCCATCTCGCCTGAAGATTTAACCGTCCACTTCACGTCCACGCTGATGGCCCTGATCCGCACTGCCCTGGAAATCAAACTTGCCTCAGGTGAGAGGGAGGTGATGTCTGACAGCACATGTGGGCTCAAACCTCACCTTGTCCTCCCAAAGCCACCAAAATCCTTCCCCAGCTGGAAATCCTCTTTTTCCTATCACCTGCCTGCCCTCTGTCAGCTCCAGAGGACCAGGAAGCCTCAGGGTTCCTCAGGAACAGGCAGCAGAGGGATCCTGAGCATCACTCTGCCTTTGAGGTGGCCACATCCTGGCATCCCTGTTGATGAGATGTGGAGAGCTTTTGCCATCCCAGCTGGGAGCTCTCAGAGGAGAAGCCCCTAGCTTGTGCTCGTTGCTGTAAAACAGAAATGAGACTTCCCGCACCTCTTTTTATAACCACTCCAGTATGAGGGAAAAGCAGCCCTTCCTGCTGAGGGGCCTGGAGCATCTGTGTGGCCAGGAAAGGCTGAGAGCCCTGGGGCTGTTCAGTTGGAGAAGAGCAGCCCCAGAGGGGAGCTGAGCAATGCTGAGCAAGAGCTCAAGGGCCCCCGGGGGGCAAGAGGCTGGGGCCAGACTCTGTTCAGTGGTGCCCAGCGCCAGGACAAGGGGCACCAGGCACCAACTGGAACCCAGGAGGTTCCCTCGGAGCAAGAGGAGAAACTTCTTTGGTGTGAAGGTGTTGGAGCCTGGCCCAGGCTGCCCAGAGAAGTTGTGGAGTCTCCTTGTCTGGAGAGATTCCAAACCCACCTGGACCCTGTGATGCTGGGCCTCCTTCTCTGGGTGATGCTGGTGGAGCAGGAGGGTGGCACCAGCTGATCTCCAGAGGTCCCTTCCAACCCCAACATGCTGGGATTCTGTGATCTCTCTGATCGCTGCCTCCTGGCAGCAAAGCAGTGACTTCAAGTGCCATGAACTTCATTCCGCCCTGAGATAAAATTTAATTATTTAAGTGTTTAATCAGGCATTTACTTGGCTTCCCAATTAAGCATTGCAATGTAATAACATACATTGGCCTTTTCTCTGGGTCGTTACGCTATTTAATCAGGCTGGCTGGGGTCAGAATCAAGGCATGAACCAGCCAAAGCACTTTTACATCTAATTGAAAAGCTAACGGGAGGTAACAGTGTTCTCAGAGCAAAGGGCAGGGTTAGGATGTTGGGCTTTTCCTAAGCAGTTCAACCCCTCTGAATTAACTGCCTCCTTCATATGTTATTTAAACTTTGTCTTTGATGCTTTGGGTAGGAAATGCTGGAAGAAGGCAACTTTTTGCGGTCACTGGGACTTCCCTAGGGAGCGACAGCCAGTATCAGACACTCATTTCTAAGGATGTATTTAGGATTGCATGGGATTTTAGGGGCCAGCACCTCATTTTAGTAATAACCTTTAGATAAGGAGACTGAAAGTTTGTATTATTTTAAGATTCTAGTTCCCTGTCAGCCCTGGTAATTCACACAGCCATTTTCTACTGAAAAAGACTCCTCCCATCCTTTTTTTTTTTTTGGCCGTATGCTGGGAGGGAACCAGAGAAGAGAGCTCAGCTGATAGCACAGGATTCTTTCTGAGCTTTCTATCTGCTGTGGGTTGTGAGGTTTGACCTGGTTTATTGTCAGGTGTTTCGTTCGCATAGGTTTTCTGTGCTACATTTAATTGAGTCTTTAGTGGGACTGACAAGCCCTTAATAAACCCTCCCTAAGGAGTCTGCGTGTGGGAGTTCAAACCACCGTGTAGCAAAGCACCCAGAGCTTCCTCCTATTACTTTTCACTTAGAAAAATAATCTCTGTCATTCAGATGAGCTACTTAATTGCCTACTGCACGGTGCCCTCATCTGGGAGCCAGCCTGTTGGCTGCTGGAGACTTTAATCACTTGCTTCTTGGGTACTGAGACCTCACTTGGTCCGTTTGAATAACGCCGCTGGGTTTTACCTCGCCATACGGCTGCTGTTTGATGCTGCTGGTACAGAGCAGCGTCCTTGCATCTTGTTGCCAAAGACTCTGGGAAGAGTTGTTGGTGGAGAAGGTTTATAACCAATTGTGGCATTGCTCATGGTCCAGCATCTCAGACCAGGCCCTTTGCATCATACTTGGGAGGTGCTGCTGCTTTCTGACGGTGCTCCCCAGCATCCCCAGGAGCAGTTGAGAAGAAAGAATCTGAGCTTCACTTTAAGTCCCAGTAAGAGGAGAAGGTCAGCAGGTTGAGATGATGATGGTCTTGCTGAGTTCACACACTTCTGTCACAGAGAAGGTCACCGATTCCCTCTGCAACTTCTGCCGCAGCTGGCACTGGCTTGGTGCTCTCAAGGAATGGGAGCTGGGGAGATGCCTTCTCCTGGGCTTGCTGTGCAAACAGTGGTAACTGCTGACAGGACAAGGACTGTTTTTCTTCATGTACCTCTTTCTCTCCCCTCCCTTTCTGCAGGGGGTGTTAAACAGCACCAGTGTGATGCTGAGTTGAGAAAGGAGATCTCACTGGTTTGGCCCAATCTGTCCCAGAAGACTCTAGATCTGCTGGTGCCTCCTCACAAACGTAAGTGGTTCATGCTGAGGGGCCTGGAGCATCTGTGTGCCCAGGAAAGGCTGAGAGCCCTGGGGCTGTTCAGCTGCAGAAGAGCAGCCCCAGAGGGGAGCTGAGCAAGGCTGAGCAAGAGCTCAAGCGCCCCGGGGGGCAAGAGGCTGGTGCCAGACTCTGCTCAGTGGTGCCCAGCACCAGGACAAGGGGCGCCAGGCACCAACTGGAACCCAGGAGGTTCCCTCGGAGCAAGAGGAGAAACTTGTTTGTTGTGAAGGTGTTGGAGCCTGGCCCAGGCTGCCCAGAGAAGTTGTGGAGTCTCCTTGTCTGGAGAGATTCCAAACCCACCTGGACCCTGTGATGCTGGGCCTCCTTCTCTGGGTGACCCTGCTGGAGTAGGGGGGTTGGATGAGATGATCTCCAGAGGTCCCTTCCAACCCCTACTATGCTGGGATGCTGTGATCAGCAAGCACTGCCATTCCTGCCACTTAAGAAGCCCAGATTAGGTTTCTCCCCCCTTGCCTGCTCTGTCCCCAGCCCCATCGAGGTGCACGGTGCTCTAGAGGATACAGCAAAGAAACCGAGCACAGCTCAGCTGCTGGATATCCTGTCTGCAAAGTTCACAGCCAGCATCTCCGTTCTGTGGTCACACAAGGAGCAGGGAAGCTGAGGTCCCATCTAGACATGCATTTCATGATGCCAGAGTAATTTCCTGTACTTAGTGAAAAAAACCCCACAGCCAGTGTCCAGAAGGCCTGACACCCTGCGTAGCCTCTCCCCAAGCTTTTTCATAGCCTTGACTGCCTCCAGCCTGTGCCAGACAGAACGAGAGAGCAAGTTCTACCATCTGAGCTCCAGAAAACCAGGAGGAAACAAAAAAAGTTTGCTGAGAACTTACAGAATCAGAAGTGAGGTATTTTGGGGCTAAAAGCTTTTGTGTTCCTGGTGCTACGTGAATGTGCTGAGAAAAATGGAAAGTTTGCCATTATCCGAGTCGGCCCAGACGAGGGCTTCGGGTTCCTGAGTAATGAGAAACAGTGCAGAGCAATAAAGGCATTGTTAATTAAGAAAAACGAGGGAGCTCAGGAGGCATAAATGAGTGGGCAGTGATTGCTTACTCCTTTTCTCCCCTCCTCTCTTGGAGCTCATATATCTGCTGCTTTCCTTCTTTGCTCTACAGTCAGCGCTCCCTTGTCGGGCAGGGAAGGGCTGTGAGGGTGAGAAAAGACATCTGGAAAAATGAAATACTCTTTAAATGTATATTAGCCTGTTATGCCCTGGTCGACTGTAATTCAAAGAAATAGGAATAAGGCTTCTTTGTTGATAAAAAGCTGGCTGTGGATCTGGGATTAATTTAGCAGCTCTTCTGCTGGCAGCGCTCACAGAGCCTCAGAGTTTTCCTGCCTGTGTTTTTTACCACATGGTCTCTGTGAATATTTGCCACAGAGAGCTGGAGACGGGGATCATCCTCCTCAGATGTGAAAGGCAGCAACCAGCAAAGATCTGAAGAAGTCTGTTGTAACCTTTTTCTCGGTGTTTGTTTTTTTTTTCCCCTCCCTTCTCTGTGTCTGTTTTGCCTCGTTATTCAAATGTTGCCTCTTCTTTCTCCTTGTTTTTTTTAATGCTCGTTTGTTGTTGTTTCTTGTGTTCTTTGACTTGTTCTTCTCTTCCCCCGATCCCTTCCTGTTCCTCACCTGAATGTCTCCGCTGTGTTGTCACTGTCCTCTGACAGCCGATGAGATGACGGTGGGGAAGGTCTATGCGGCGCTGATGATATTTGACTTCTACAAGCAGAACAAGAACAGCAGGGAGCAAGTCCACCAGCCGCCCGGGGGCCTGTGCCAGGTACTCAGCCAAAAGGGCCTTCTTTGTCCTTACTCTCGGGCAGCCTCTTCTCCAGCCTTGGGCAGCTCCCACAAGAGTCTCTGGAATGTTTCATCCAGAAAGTCTCAATGCTTCTCTAAGAGGATTTGAAAATGCTGTCTCAAAAATGAAAACCTCTCCTGAAAGTCTCTCTCTCTTAAAAAAAAATAAAAAAAAAAATTGTTGCAGTTGCCTTTTCTAGCAGGTCTGGAAAGATCTTTTCAAGTGACATTTGGCAGACTAAGGCACATTTTCAGAAGTGGCCTCAGTGCTGGGGAACAACAAATGATCTCTTAGGGACACTAAAGAATCATTGAAAGCTGATGGTAGTTTGGATATAAAACGTTTGAGTTGCTTTTGAAAATGGGATTAATTCAAAATCACTTTGGCACTATTAGATTTGAAGATTTTTCACAATATCTTGAAAACATTTCCACACAACTGGCTTGGGATTGAAATCCCAAGGGGTTTTGATAGGACCAATACCTGGGAGTTGGTTTCTTCTCTCAAGGAATGAGCAATAGGACAAGACGAAATGGCCTCAAGTTGTACCAGGAGAGGTTTAGGTTGGGCATAAGGAAAACTTTCTTCCCCAAAAGCGTTGTCAAGCCCTGGCCCAGGACACAGGTGGAGTCCTCATCTCTGGAGGGGTTTCCAAGCTGTGGAGATGTGGTGCTGAGGGACAGGGGTTAGTGGTGCCCTGGCAGTGCTGGGTCAATGGTTGGACTTGATGATCTTAAAGGTCTCTTCCAACTAGAATGATTCTATGTTTCTATGAACACCTGCTGATTTCAGGATGATCATCCAGCTGATCTCCAGCATGGTCTGTCTGTCTCACAGAAGGGAGGTTACAGCAGACCCAGTGTCACCATAAGCCACCTGAATTGCAAGCTCCTTTGGTCACTCTGCTGTGCTCTGGTGACCGGGGGAATCCTTTGTTAGATTGCAGCACAACTTTGTCTTGTGCAAAGTTGAAGGCAGCGAGGATCCCTTAGAGCTTCCCACAGATGTGGGAGGGTGCTTCTGTTGGGCTGATCTCCAGCTCTATCTCTGACAAACTTTCCTTGTGTTTCACAGCCTGGACCGGTGTCACTCTTCCACCCTCTGAAGGCCACTTTGGAGCAAACCCAGCCCACAGCGTTCAACAACGCAAAGGCGTTCCTTCGCCAGAAAAGCTCGGCCTCGCTCAACAACGGGGGCGCGTTGTGAGTATCCCGTGACCTCTCCACCGAAGCTGTAATGCAGAGAAGGGGCACAGTGTGGGGATGCATCAACCCCGGCCGCTGCTGGTTTGCTTGCTCTGGAGATGGGGCAGCACAGCTGGTGACACCAAGACCAGCAGCCCCTTCATGCCATGGCCGGGACAAATTCCCACAGCTGGTGACACCAAGACTAGTGGCCCCTTCATGCCATAGCTGGGATAATTTCCCACTGGTGGATGCTAAAATTCCTCTGTGTTGCTCTGTTTCCCACTACTGCCTCAGGGCAGTTATCCACACAGTGGTAACGTTGGGTTTTCCAGAGCTGTGCGTTTTCTTCATGGTCTCCTCTGAATCTTAACCGGAGAGCTTTCCATTGTGGGTAGCTGTGAGTTGGCTTGTAGGAATTTGGGATCATTGCAGAACAATCAAACTAACCCTGACCCACCAACCACCACTGCAGTGAGTCCTTGGGAGTCAAAATATCTTGGGGACAAAGTTGTTCCTCAAACTCATGATGCTTGGTAAGAGCAAGAGCTTCTTGAGACTCTCCAGGGCAGCATCTGGCTCTTTCTCTCTGGGCAAAATAATACCAAAAGAGCTTACCAAAGAGTTACAGTCACAGTGAGCCCTAATCAATTCTCCATTTCCTGCTCTTCTTCAGGTGACTTTCCTTTGGGTCACAAGTGCTGGTTTTTTAGTGATAAACACGTGAAGTTTAAATGTCCCAAATAACCCTGATAGGGAAATCAACATCAGACTCACCGGTGAAACCCTGGAGCAGCTGTACCATCAGTCAGTGTACTTTAGCATGGCCACAGAGGTGTTTGACCAATGTCTAACTGGTCTTGCACATGTAATTTGCCTGAATTCCAAAATTCTCCATTCTTCACCAGAACTTGAGCTGCAGGAGTTGATTTCCTTGATAATGGAGGAAAAAACCCAACATGATGGCTGGTTTGATTTCCTTGTTACTCTTGGGATCTTCAGGTTGTATGGGAAGGGGCCCTGACAAGACCTAGGGGACCTTACAGCTTCACCAGCAGCTGTGCCTATCCTGCAACTGGTTTCACAAGTGAAACCCTGAAGGGCATCGGAGTGGTTTATCTTCATCACACAAGGTCAGCAAAATCTCTTTGCAGAAGAGTTTCTCTTTTCTCCCCTTTTTCTTCTGACAGGCCAGCCCCAGAGGGTGGGATCAAAGAGTCCAGTTCGTGGGGGACCCAACGCACCCAGGATGTCTTTTACGAAACCAGGACACCAGCTTTTGAACGAGGCCACTCAGAAGAAATCCCCATTGAACGGGTGAGCAAACAGGGTGAAGGTGTGAAGACAGGGTGAAAGGCAGTGGGTTTTTAGAAATTTTAGAATATGTTCAGACAAAACAGGTGAAGACAGGGGGAGGTGCAGTAACCAGTAGATCTGTCCCTTCAGACATGCATTGTTCTGTCTCTCACAACCCCTGGTTTGCTTGAACATTATGGAGAAAAAACAAATCTGGTAGCTTCAACACTGATAGCTGTGCCTGTGGACATGTTTTTCATGGAATTATGTGCCTGCTGCAGTAGGTCCTTAAGGTTATCTCTTCCTCGTTGTCCCACTGTCATCCATGCACAAACTCAGATGAGAAGTTTCACAGGTCACAGCTGGGGCTTATTGCCATGGCTGGTGGAAGAGCTTGGCCCACCGTTATCCTTGCTGAAGACAGCACTGGAGATAGAGGAACGTGGGCACCCCACAGCTATTAGTTTACCCTCTTTCTCGTACTACCATCTCTCCACAGTTAGCTCAAACTTAGCAGATGATGGCTTCAACACTGATGTTCATGTTCTCGCTGCCAAAACCATTTCTTGCTTTGATCAGGTGGTAGAAATGAGGGAAATCAGCCCCACACTTGCCAATGGAGAGCACCAACCGGGCCTGGAGAGCCAGGGGCGGGCAGCCTCCATGCCACGCCTGGCGGCCGAAACTCAGGTGAGCGAGGGAGCCTTTACTGCTGGTGGGAGACTGAGAGTGGGTCAGGGGCTCAGTATCTTCTCTCTGCTTGCCTTGTGGTTGGAAGTTGCTTGTGATTATTTGTTTTAAACAATGTTTGCTGAACCTGGAGGCAGCCAGCCTTTGTGCTTGGGCAGCAGGTATCTGTGTGTCGACACAGTTCAATTTTACTCACTCCTGCTTGCAGCAAAAAGCAACCCAGAGAATTCCTTCTGTCTGGGTAGCTGAGTGATGCCCACATGCCCAAGAGGGTCTGTTCTCGTTAACTGGGGACAACCCTGTTTGCCAACCTCTATTTCTAAGAGGCATTTTTCCCACTGACAGTTGTGTGCCACCTATTCAACCAGACAGTCAAGGCACGTTCCTGTACCTCAGCCGTAGAGAGAGCTGGAGACGTGCTGTGATTCTCTTGGATGAATGTCGGAGGCACGGGGAATACCGGGAGCCGGTGTCCAGAAGGCTGCGTGGAGACACTTGGTGTCCTCCCTGTTTTTTTTTCTCTTCCCATAGTATTTAGCACATATTGTGTTGTGACTTCGGTCAGTGAAATGTTGTTGAAGATTTCCCTTGTTTTGCTTCTTGTGAAGAAATCTCATCACTAGAGTTGACTTTTCACCAGCTTGTGGACACTGCTTAGTGCGTAGGATGGTGTGGTTTTCCCAGATCATTTTTTGGGCATTTCACATGTTTATTGCTAGCTTATTGTCCCAGATGCTCTTCAGCCTCTGTCCTACCTCCTGTACGTTAGAACACCTCACCGCTTGCAGTTGTGTGTCTCTCATTCAAAGGGCCTGATTCATAGAGCCGGGAGTGAGCAGCCCGTGGCTGTTGGCTGGTTCCACTGCTCTCCACTGATAGGACAAGAGGAAATGGCCTCAGGTTGCACCAGCGGAGGTTTAAATTGCACATAAGGAAAAATGTCTTCCCCAGAAGGACTGTCCAGGCCTGGTCCAGGCTGCCCAGGGCAGGGGTGGAGTCCCCGTCCTGGATGAGTTTCCAAGCTGTGGAGATGTGGTCCTGAGGAACATGGGTTAGTGGTGCCCTGGCAGTGCTGGGTTAACAGTTGGACTCGATGACCTCAAAGGTCTCTTCCAACCAGAATGATTCTATGATTCTCCATGGGCTGCTTCCATTGCTCTCCACGGGCAACAGAACAGGAAGGACGTGCTGCACCCTAAATTAAAAGCCTGTGTCTTGCCTACGCAGCAACAGCTCCAACAGACTCAATCTTTGCACTGTGGCGCTCAGGCCAGCACTGGCTACGCGTCATCGACTGACAAAGCTCCCAGCTGACTTCAGAAACTGCAGTCTTTGTATGAGAGCTGGGATTCTCTGTGTTATCAGCAACGCTACTCAACATGTTTAATAAAAGACACCGACCCCAAAGCAAAGCCCATACTCCCTCCCCTCCCCCTTCCCAGAACAAAGTTGTCCTTTATTCTAGACCCCAGGCAGCATCTTTCCTCCCAGGGTGGTGCAGTGGGCAGCAGCAACGCCAGCAGCACGAGCCTTGCCTTGGGAAGTTCAGGCTTGATGAGGCTCTGAGCAACCTGCTCTAGTTGCAGATGTCTCTGCTCCCTGCAGGGGGGTTGGACCAGATGACCTTTGGAGGTCCTTTTCAACCCAGAGCATTCTATGCTTCTATGAAACTCCTCTCTGCTGCAGTCAGAACTTTGCAGATGAGCGATACGTGTTCATAGTCATCGAATCGTTTCAGTTGAAAAAGAGCTTTAAGATCATTGAGTCCAACCAGGAGTGTTCCCCAGGATGGAGCTGCCCCTCGTCTCAAGCTGCCTAACCTCGAGATGAATCAGGCCCATAATATCTGAGTGGATCTAACTTCACTTAACAATACGATGTTTTGGCGATTGTAGCTTCAGCTGAATAACTGATATACTTTCTGTGTGTGTCTCCCCCCTCCATACCCTCCCTCCCACGTGCTGCTTCTGCTCCCCCCAAACTTTGAGTTCTTTATAACTCCTATTTGCAATGTTTTCTGCTTCTGGATGTCTCCCTTTCTGTTTGCCTGTCATTCCTCTGTCTTTTTATGTTTCATCTTTAAAAAAAAAAAAAAAAAAAATCTTCCTATGCTTTCAAACTCACCTCCTTCCTCCCTCCCCCTTTGCTCTCCTCTCCCCACCATCACCTCCCCTCCCTTGTCGTCATCGTGTCTGCTGCACATCTGCCGTGATGTCTGACAATGGCTGTACTGTGGGGCTGCTTCCAATAATGTCTCTCATCTTGTCCGAATTGTTTGCAGAGGAGCAAAGCACGGTCACCTGGGAGTTACCTGGCAGTATGTAGTTTGCACTCAGTTGTATCCTATTAAATCCATGTTAAGAAATAATTTAACCTTCCTTAACCCTTTACTTTTCTCCTCCCTCCCCCCACCCCCCCATTTGGAGCCCAATGTTTGCACCGACGCAGCCGCTCTCTCCTTCCACTTTGCTGCCGTTCCCTCGATCCCCGGTTGCACGCCGCACGCTGCCATAGCAGGGACTGGTTGTTCGATTGTTTGGTTTGCTTATTTATTTGGGACAGTTGGTTGTTTGGGGTTTTTTTTGTTTGGGATTTTTCTTGTATGCCTTGTTGCACAGGAATTTAGGAAGTGAAAACAACCACTTTGGTAACGCAGCAGCAGTTAGTGACTCTCTGACGGGCTCTGATACAGCCTCCCGAGGCTTGCGGGGCATCTGCACGTCCCGCTAATGTAACGAGAGCGTTGTCAGGGTTTATAGAGAGGGTGTTCCTGGCCTTGCTACTTCCCATTAGTGTCAGCAGGGACTTCTGTCCCTGGAAGAAGCACAGAAATCAGGTTCAAAGTCCAAAAAGAAATGGTCGTCTCTGATTGATTTTTGGGTGGCTGGGAAATTTCCATTGGCTTCTTCCTGGCAGCTCCGATAGGGATTTTGGAAATCCAGATGAGGGCTTTTAGTGGGAAGTATTGGCACTTGTTTGCCCATCAGACCATCCAGTTCACAGACCTCTCTGCCTCCCTCAACAGGCTCAACAGTCAGCAAGGAGAGGGCAACCATGAAGCTCCTCAGTATCATTCCTTGCCCACACGGCAAAGGCTACGGGAGGGGACAAATGTAGCCCAATGTGGTCCTGCTGACCACGGGGGCTGCACCAATGCCTCCGGCTCTGCCGTGCTCACCCATCCCAGCAGTGTCTCCCTCGTGTCTCCAACAAACCTTCCAGCTCAGGCACTCCAGTGAAGCAACAAAATTTGGGTTACTGCTGGGAGCTCCAAACAAAAATTCAACCCAGACTGTACCTTTGCAGGCAAGATAATCCACCCACGGCAGCCCGCTGGGAAGGAGAGAGGTGTTCTCCGCTCAAAATAACGAGCAGAGCTGTGAAATAACTGGCTTTGCGTTGTGTAAATACCACGGGGCAGCAGAGATCTGAGTTTTGAGAGAAGCAAACAAAAAAGCAGAGACAGTAACAACAATACAGGGCTCTCTGGAAAGGTTACAGGGAGTAAAGTAAATGTTCTGCGAGAACTATCGTCGGAGGCACTTATTAGATTGTGAATTCAAACGAGGGTCAGAGCTGAGGGACCAGAGGACATCCTGAGCTCCTTCCTGTCAAGCTGGACCACCATGCTCCGAGGTCTTTCCTCTACCACGCAGCTTTGATGCAGTGGTAGACCCAGGGAAGTCTTTGGAGGGTGGGTGGATGGATGAAGCCCCATCTTCACCACAGAACCAGCTGGAGACCAGCAGAGGGAAAGTGAAGGATGTGTGGGAATTGTCTTTGTTTTCTGAGCTTTATCCCTGGTGATTGGGCAGGAGGGAAGGGAAAGGCTGTGAGAATAGCTGTCCTGCAGTGCACTTGTCTTGGTGCCTGCAGAGCATCTCTGTAACATTTTGAACCTAAAGGGAAAGGAGCGGAGTCTGGAGCTGCCACCAGCAGAGGGACAAGGTCCAGCAAGGCCCATGGCAGACTGTGTTACTGTGCTCAGTGTCCAGATGTTTGGCCACATATGATTTGAAAACAGCAACAGCAAACCCAAGTAGTCATGTTTGGAGATGTTCCTGGTAGGAATGCAGGACATAGATGCTATCCTGCTTGTCCCAGCCACAAGGGATCAAGGAGGGACAAGAGAGATTTAAATGTTTGACAGGAGTCATCTTCAATTGCAAGGCAACAGATGAAATTTCTCAGTGGCTTGGCTTATACCTTACCCACATCTTCCTGATTTTTCTCCCTTCCTCTGTGATGCCCAGCAACGCTTCCCTGCTTTCCTCTGTGGAGCTGCTTTGGGATGACCACGTGCCCTGAAGCGGCTTTGGGTGAAACTAGTTTTGGAGAATTCTCTTTGTTGAGGTGCTTGGCTACTGTGCTGCCCGATGTCCCTGCCGATGGACTGTTGACTCCTGTGATGCTGTGTTTGGTGTGACGCTGCCCATCGCTCTGTGCCCGCGGTACCTGTGGATTGGCGCTCGGCTAAAACTAAAGCCCATTTCAGCAAATGGAGATCACGTTTGCTCCTCAAATTTAGCGCTCGATCTACCATTCCACAAGTCCTTCTGCCCATTCCTCTTATAGCCAGTTAACCACTTTTCTCCTTCCCCTCCTTGCCCCGTTCTCTTACCGTATAAACCCTCCCCATGCTGGGAACCAAGCAGCTGAGCAGGGTGCAGTGCCCGCCCTCACCCTGCTCCGTGTCCTTCTGTCTGCCTTGCAGCCCATCCCGGACACCAGCCCTATGAAACGCTCCGTCTCCACGTTGACCCCGCAGCGCCCGCACGCCATGCACCTCTACGAGTACTCCTTGGAGCGCATGCCGCCCGAGCAAGGGCATCACCACCATCACCACCGCTGCCACCGGCGGAAAGAGAAGAAGCAGAAGTCCTTGGACAGGTCCCACCAGCTGGCTGATGGAGAAGCTGGTAAGTGCTTTGTAAACAAAGATTTGTCCCTTGTCCTCCGCTTTTCCAAATGCACAGCAGTCATCTGATGTGATTTGAGGCTCCATCTGCAGGGAAGGACCTCCCTGCCCCACACTTGAGAGTTTCTCCTGTGTTGGTGACCCCCAACCGACCTTCTTCTTTCAGTGGCCCAGTCTGGTGAGTCTTCTTCCAAGGACAAGAAGCAGGAACGTGGCCGGTCCCAAGAGAGGAAGCAGCACTCTTCCTCCTCCTCCGAAAAGCAGCGCTTCTACTCCTGCGACCGCTACGGCAGCCGGGACCGCTCTCAGGCCAAGTCTGCTGATCAGAGCAGGCCCACCTCCCCCAACGGAGGGCCAGAGCAAGGTCCACACAGACAGGTGAGGGGATGCAGGGTGGGAAAAGATCCTTAAAGTCTTCCAGGGATTTACTCACCTTTTCCATGTTTTGCTTTAAAAAGAAGGAGACAGGATGGGGAAGGAAGGCCAGGCAGGAGAAAAAGCCATTGAGGTCCTGCTTGGTGCTTTACATCCAAAACAGGGATGGAAATGACACTTTATGGCTTTTTAGTAGCCACCTACAGAGAGAGTGACTCAAGGCATTTCTCAGAGCCCCTCCTGCAAAGGAGACCCTTGCTCATGGTTTCAGCAGAGCAGCCTGGAAGCTCTGAGAACTGGCTCCTCTTGATGCTGGTGGAGCAAGGGGATCTGAGCCAAGACAGGCTGCTGGGACCTGGGAAACCAAACTGAGCTGTCCCCCTGCCAGCTGTGGTCATCCAGCACCTGCTGCTGCCCCGAATACAAACCTTTGGTGGTTGCCGGAGAAATCCTCGCCATGCAGGACAAGCCAACATAACACTCTGCAGGGTCTCCAGGCAGCCAGAGCTGGGATTTCAATAGGGCTTGCTCAGATTAGCAGAGTTGTCCAACTGATGTTACATGGGCTCCAGAGCTATTCTGTCCTGTGGAACAGACTAAATTTCTGAAAATTGAGGAAAAAGTCCTTTTTTCCCCCCCCTAGTTTCAAATCAATCTTTAAATGTACTCTCTACCTGGGAGAAGAAATCACAGTAAGGGAGAGGGGGATTGCAGGAGAAGACAGGAGCTGAGTGGAAGAGCAGAGAGCTCAGCCCTGGGCCGACATGATCCCTGCAAATATCTCCAAGTTCTGCAGAGCTGCTGTGCCAAAGAGGGGGGCTCTGGACCCTCTCCACAATCTCCCTACATTTGCAGCCAGCTGGTGGTGTGTGACCAGCTGGGTGTCTTGAGAGGGGCTGAGCCCTGAAACCACATCAGCTCATGAGGAGCAGGAGGAAATCCTGCATTGAGCACGAGTTAGAGCCCAGGGGAAGGATTTAACCAAAGAGGCTTCCTAGTGACCCACAAGCTGCAAAATGAAGTGGCTTTTTGTGTCCTTACCCAGTCCTGTGCCTTTCCCTGTCCCTGCCGTGGCCCTGAGGAGCACCTAGGCTGCAACAGCAGGGCTGGGTGCTGCACTGAGTGCTCAGGAGATACCCAGGGCATGGCACATGCTTTGCACACTCCTCCTCAGCTGGACTGGGAGGAGATGAGACATCGGTGCAAGGTCTGATGCACCCAGGACCGTGTGTGGCCACGGCAAGAGGGAGCTGCAGCCCAGCAGGTCTTTCCCATTCCTGGGTGCTGCAGTCCCTGACTGGCCTTCAGCTGATTTTTTCAGATGACTTTTTCTTTCCATTTCTTAATTTCTCCCTTTGGTTTGAGGGGCAGGAAGATGGCTCTGATTTTTAGTATGATGCCTCACTCTGTTTAGCAGAACCTTAAATGTTTTAATTAAAAGACTGAAACCTTCAGTTGTTCATGGACATTCCGCGTTAGAGCACCAGCTGCCTTTTATAAACCTGTTCCCCCAGTTCCAGTGAAGGCCAAAGGCTGTATTGTCCCCTGTGTCCCATGGGGGTTGAGTAAGGCAGAGAGGAGAAAATCTGTTGTTTTGGAGTCCATGCATTTTATCCACTCCTGTGTTGCCCAGTTGGAGTGGAGCTGCTAATACATCCCCTGGTTGTTCTGGAAAAAAAACCAAACAACCAGATTAAAACCAGTCACCAAGCCAGCATGTCACTTCTGTCTCAAGGAGCCGAAGACCCCTTATCTTAATAAGGTTCCATTTCCTGGGTTATTTTGGCTCGATAACAAGGTGCCTTTTAAGTCTCAAGTGTTTTCTGTGTTAGTCTGTCCTCTCCTTGGGAGACACAGCTTTTCCCAGGAGTCCTAACCCAGCACCTTTCACCAAGTCCCTGGAGGTCTCTGCATATACCAAAAAGAGCGACTGGCTTGAGCTTCACTCTGCCAACAAGGTGACTCTGCTCAGCTAAAGCCAAGCCAAAAATCAGGACAGGTTTGGTTCAAAGGGAAGTTCTTTGGAGCTGGATTTTTTTTTTTTTAATGTAAAAGAAGAAAAGAGACAGGAAAACCAAGCCATAAATGTTTCATTTTGGGTCAACTGACAATGCTCTCTTTGACCCACATAGAATTGTTATGTATCTTCCGTGAATTATTTCACTGGTTCCTTTTCAATGCAGGTGAATTGTTAAATATAGATTCCATTTCATGAGGAATCTGGGAAAAGCATTTTTTAAAATGCTTTTTTAAAGAATTTTAAAAGATGAAACTTCTTGGAATTTCAAAATGTTTCTGGAGGAAGGAGCTTGTTGGACATTTGGAAAAAAGACCTGACTGCTCTTTACAATCAATTTCCTGAATCGCAAAAAAAACCCCAGACATTTTTAGAAAGCTCAATACTTGCGGAACACCTCAGTTTTGCTTTCTTTGGAGGTTAGACAAGATGACCTTTAAAGGTCCCTTCCCACCCAAACCATTCTAAGACTCTCTGATTCTTCTGTAAGTATTGCAGTTTTGGGGTGCTCAGCCTCAAGCCTGTGAAAAAAGCTGAACATCTTCCCTGGATGTTGGAACATCGTAGGTCACTGGGTGGTGGTCACCATCTCCTCCATCACCAGGGGGAGGCAGCTTGGCCAGGGGGCAGGTACCTGGGATGCCATTATGCATCTGCAGCAGAGTAAGACTGAATTGTAGGGAAGCCAGAGACAGGAGGGGGTGAAAATGAACAAAGAGAAAAGCGAAGACTCAGTTTCCAGGCTGTGAAAGACACGAGGCCTTGGCCCAGCAGCACGAGCAGCAAATATTGTATCAGTCCCCGGCGCTTCTGGGGAGCAGGGGCTGCAGCCAGTGGCGGCCACACCGCTCTGCACCCCCACGTAACTGGGGGGTCGCCTCTTCTGATAGTCACGGCACCACCCGTGGCAAAGGCAGCTAAAACAGCCTCTGCATCCAGCTGCTGGGCTGAAAACCACGCTGGAAAACCCAGGCAAGAGCAGACCAAGCGTTGATCGATAGCCCTACGAGCAATAACCTGATGTTTTTCTAGGAAGGAAAAGCTGCTCTTTAAAAATTGAAGGTCTGGTCTCAAAATGTTAGGTCACGAAAGGCTGAGGGATTTGTAAAAAGCGCTCATAGGGCTATTCATGTGCAGCCCTGGGAGGATGTCAAGGAAAATGCCAAAACAAGGGCCTGTTCCTCTCACTCAGGGCATTTTTTTTTCACTTGCTGTAGCTTAGTTCGCTCTCACATGTCACTATTAGTAATCCAGGGAGCTGCCAGGCTCTTCTACCACACAAAGACCAAATGCATAACATTCAAGAGGAGAAGGTGAACACATTTTTGTTTAAGGAACTTACTAGTTAAAGCCCATCCAAAAAGCTTCTTGCTGTTCTTTTTTCCAAAAGTCTCTCATCAAAATTCATTTCATGCCCCAAACCACACGAAAAAATAGCCAACTCCTCCTTCCACACAATCCAAGCTTGACCACAGAGATGATCCCAACCGCCAGCACTTCACAACCACGGGGTGAAGTTCTGCCAAAATCCTCCCCAAAGCAGAGTCCTCTTTTGCAATATTGTATTTGGAAAAAAAAACCCAAACAAAACCAGAACAAAACAACCCCAAAGTGTAGGGTTTTGAGCTGCTGCCACCTAGTCCAGGTAAGGCGCATGTGGAGGCTGTGTATGCTGTGGGTGCCTTCCCTCCGGACAGTGTCCCCTTCTGTTGGAGCCGTCTGCCAGTTTGTGTCCTACCGACCCTCCGATCGTTTCTGTTCCTATTTACCGCTCGCAGAACTTTAGTTCTCCAGCTCTTTACATCTCGTGTTGAATGACTTCTCGAGAACCTCCTCCCCCTAACTGTGCCTGTCTAAACTCTCTCTTTTTTTTTCGCTTTTCTTTCCTCTTGTGACTTGTCTCTCCCTTCTGTTGCTTCTCCTTCTGTTTTACACCTGCCTGCCTCTGTGTTTGTCTGGTGTTCCCCTTTTTTATTTTTTGATTTGCTTTGTTCCAATTTTTATGTAGGGCAGTGGTTCAGTTAATGGGAGCCCCTTGCTGTCGACATCTGGTGCTAGTACCCCATGCCGGGGTCGGAGGCAGCTCCCACAGACTCCACTGACCCCACGTCCCAGCATCACTTACAAGACCGCTAACTCCTCGCCCGTGCACTTCACCAGTTTCCAAACCGGCCTGCCCACTTTCTCCCCGGGACGCCTGAGCCGCGGCTTGTCCGAGCACAACGCGCTGCTGCGCGGGGACCAGCAGCC
>VWZK01005666.1:87315-108502 GCA_013396935.1 Baryphthengus martii | reverse complement strand
TCATGCATGCATTCCTGCAGCATGGAGAAAATGTGGAGATCAGAGTTGAAATGAACCACGGGATCTGCATAAAACCATAGGAAGGGCTAGCAGCTGACAGTTTGAGCTGAGATGGTTATTCTGCTGCTGTTATTTAAGCTTTTTGTAAAGCAAACACTGGGTAAAAGACGACTTTAACCTCATACAACATGCATAGCCTTTAATGGGAGCATAGTGGCAATGGCACCTGCTCACAGCACACATCAATCTTGTCTGTAAGTACCTCCATCATTTCAGAACATAGTTACAGTTGTCTCCTAAAAGTATATTATTTCATTGAGTGATGAATGGTATTGTGAAATATTACCTATAATCAGCACCTTTTATTGCAAAGCCCATTAAATTGCTGACAAATCTAATGTTGACAGCACTTTAATTTTGTTTTATTGCCTCATTTTATCTCATCAGTTTCTGTCTCTGGTTTACAGTTAATAACAAAAGACAGCAGAGCTGCAGACTACTTTAGAATTAGAAAAATAACTATTCATCTCTTTTAAAGTCCCTGATTTAGGCCATAGGAACAGTGGCTATTAGACAATGCCCGCAATGAGAAGGTGATTAAAGTTTAATAAAGCTGTCAAGTAAAATAAACCAATCTCCTTGCAAAACATTGTGTTTGCCAGGTGCTTGGATTTTAGCTGTTAAAAAAATTCTCTTTCAACAGTCTGTTTAAATGTGCTGCAGACTAGTGTTGTGACTGCCAAGTCACAATTTGGATTTCTGCATGATCTATTGAGACTTGATAATAAAATAGACTGGTAAAATCACACATTCAGAAGCCACTATAGCAAGTGCTATATAGAATAAATGTATTATTACTTAATGAATTGCGACAAAAATATTCATATCTTTACTGTCCAAGTTAGGCTTTGGAGCCTGGTCTTTTACCACTGTCTTCACAGAAGAGGGTCTGATTCTCTACCCATCTGGTCATCTGCAACTGTCCAAACAGTATATTGCCACCAGTTTGATTTGACAGAGCTTTCCAGATTTTTTTTTTCCCCTGTGCGTGTGATTATGCAAAATCGAAGGCAGTGAGAAATCAAACACATACATCCATTATAGATGTGGCACTTAGGGGCATGGTTTAGTAGTGACTTGGGAAGTGCTGGCATAACAGTTGGACTTGTGGATCTTAAAAGTCTCTTCCAATCAAAATGATTCTATAATTCTATATATAAAATCTACAGTCCCTATAACCACCCAAAACAACCTTTCATCTAAGTTCAGCTCAGAAACCACTGTGAGAATCACTCATCATTAGTGGATTACTAACTATTAATTGATTTGCTGTGCAGTACCTCAGGTAACATTTGAAGAAATTTTTTTACAAGTTGTATTGCCTGTAGAGCTGTAGGCGAGTCAATATGGAGAGATTCATAAATGACATATTTCTGTGCTTTTGCCTGATGTGTCAGTGGGAGTCAAAAAGTCTCCAAAAGTCAAACCTTTCCTCTGCCTTCTCCAGAGGCCTCTCTGAAGAAAGCAGGTCAAACAACAAATTGAGTTTCTTAAAGGCTGGAATGTTCCCAAGGGATTCTTGGTTACTTTAATGAGAACATCACCTCGCCTCTCGCAAGATTTTGCAGAGCAGAGCACATCAGCTCCCTGACTCAGAGGTGACCCTGACTGGTGGCAGAGACCTCAAATAATGAGGAAATCATTACACCCTGGCATTTTCCTGAGTTAAAAAGGCAGCCTGGTTCTCAGGAAGACAAGAGGTTTTTGGGCCACTTTGTAAACACTGAGTGGCCTTGAGAGGGGAGAGATGGGACTTGAACATCTCTCCAATGAGGAAAAGCTGAAAGAAGTGGGACTGTCTAGTCTGGAGAAGAGAAGGCTGAGAAAGGATCTTATTAATGTCTATAAATATCTAAGTGGTGGATGACGTGGAAGGAGCCAGTCTCTTTTCTGTGATGCCCAGTAACAGGACAAGAAATAATGGGTACAAGCTAAAACATAGGAGGTTCCACCTCAACATGAGGAGAAACTTCTTTACTGTGAGGGTGACGAAGCCCTGGAACAGGCTGCCCAGAGAGGTTGTGGAGTCTCCTTCTCTGGAGACTTTCAAAACCTTCCTGGACGCATTCTTGTGTGGTCTGCTCTGAGTGATCCTGCTCTGGCAGGGTTAGGTGGACTAGATGATCTCTAGAGGTCCCTTCCAACCCCTAACGTTCTATGATTCTATGTGCCAGTGAACAAATCTGCCTGTGCAGCTCCCAACAGAGCAGGCTCTTGCTTTTCTCTGATATCAGAGGCAGACAGAAATTCCCACCCAGCCAGATGCTCTCTGCATAAGAAATGAAAAGAAGGGTTTAAAACTAAATCTACGATGGCTTGTGTATCATAGTGAGATATCCTGTCCTCTCCCCTCTTCTTCATGCTTATTTTAAATTGTGTTGCAAGGCTCTTGGGAGGAGGCTAAATGCCTCTGTGTGACAGTGTTAGCTCAGCCTTGTGTGTGAATTTTGTGTTCCAGGTGCAGGTACTGCTAGGGCTAGTACAGTAATACACACACATATAAATGTGTGTATATAGATAAACAAATATATAAATGAGCTCTGTTAATAGGACAGCGTTAACTGCCCCTGCAAAATTCTTGTTCAAAACAAAGACAGCAAAAATATACAAAATGAAAAGGTTACATGCACCGCAGCAAAGCTTGCAGTTTTAGTTTTCCCATACTTTCTCTGTGCTTGTGACAAAATGTGCAAATTTATACAAAGCTTTAATTAGTGCTGGGTGGTGAGAACTCGAAAGCTTTATGAATACACCCATTTACAATTTTATCTGGAGGATTCTAAAGATAATGAGATAAACCTCATATTTTTTATTCCCCTGCGCCTGGCTTTTCAATAATACTGCCAAAATATACTGTACCATGTACAGCATTATCTGTAGAAAGCCACTGCAAAGTAAAATCACAAGAAAATTAAGATATGCTTTATTTAAGGAAAAATAATTTTGCTTCTTTATGCTTTTGACAATGGTTTTGAACAGAGCGTATTTTGAAATGACGTGGAGAAGAGTGTTCATAGACTCTGAGCAAGGAAAATACATGACTATTTCAGGGAACAAAAATCACCCTTTGTAGCAAGATCTGCATCAAGCAAGATACGTGGCATTGAGCTGAATGTATTGCCAAAGAGCCTTGCTGAGGGAGAGTCCTGCTACATGGAGGGAGCTGCCAGTAAAGATTAGGATTGTGCCAATATCCTTTCTTCTCTTGTGGCTTAACCAAAAAAAAAAATAAAAAAATCCTACCAAAAACCAGTCCTACCAAGAAGAAGAGATACTGAGATAAAATAAATATTTTCAGGGCTTTGCATTTATTTTATTCTGTAACAAAGGATGTGTTGTCTGAGGGCTTACTTTAGGACCACTGAAAGGCATGGGAAATGACAACCTAGCTTCACAAAACTGTTAATGCTGGTGGTTACAATGCTCAGGTAATAAGCATCCCAAGCTAAGATGGGAGCGACTTCAAGTCAGATGTGTCATTCACTAAGAGGATGTGAACCCAAACTCTTTCTGTGCTCTAATCACTACATAGGCTGCTCCCAGTCACCTTAGCTCCAGAGCAGTGGTCAGGGCAGACCTTTATAAGGTAGAAAAAATACCAAAATTAAAGTGAAAATAGATTATGACATTGGATAGTGTAGTCATCTAATTTTTGGGTAGAGAAAAGAATACCTTTCTTGAGAAGGAACTCCAGTCTAATGATCTGGATCACCAAAGGCTCTATACTCATTTTTATTTCTGTACACTAAATATCTTTTCATAAGAAAGCTATATTTTCCAAAAGTTGAGATTTTTCTGCTCAGAGTGCTGTCCAGTAGTGCTCACCCTACAACTCTTGATCTACATGATGACATCGGCCTAGAACAGTCCTCAGATGAGAGATGGGCCCCCTGAGGGGCTGTAGGGATTGTTCTCCGTGGTGCAAAAAAGCAAATCAGCATGTGCCACTAAGGCTGCCATCGCTAACTTGCCCAGTGTAACCTCACCTTTCAAAATCAAAGTGTTGGAACGCTGGGAGAGTTGGTGTCTGCAAACTGCTCCCAAAGCTTACAGGAGATTCTGATGTGCAGCTTGCAGGGTCAGGATATTTTTACTACCCATGATCTTGAACAATATGTTACTCTTTCTGTTCCCAATGAGAGGTATGTGTTCCAGATAGAAATTTATTTGAATTGTTACAGACAGTAATTTTGTCCTGCACACCTTTTGCTGCCAGAAGGATGAAGCAAATCGTCCTGGCATCACATTTGCTCCCTCCATTGGCTCGACACACCCACTGCATCCACTACCTCCCGCACAAGGCATTCTCTCAGACTGACTTTTGTTGATTTGAAGGAAGATGGAGGATGCTATCTCTCCCTCTTGTGCTTTTATCACTGTAGGAACAAAGAGTTTTATTCTTGTTATCTCTCTCTGGTGAGCAATGAAAGATAAATGACAGGACTTACAGATTCAAAGAAAAGCTGAGAGGTGTAACTAAAGAAGGAAAACAACCAGGCGGCTGCATCTGGGCAGTGTGGGTAGGCAAAGCTGGTGGGGTGCCCCACGGCAACACCCCTCTGTGCCCAGTGGCTGCAGGTAGAGGTGAGAGGAAGAGTAGCAAAAACATTACAAGGATGTTTCTCTCCAGTGCCCTTTGGTCTTTGTTTTAGCAGTCACCAGGTGCTTTCTGTGGTGCAGAGATCTATATCTAGATCTGATTTATTTTTTAATCTATAGCTTTTAAAAAAATTATTTATTTAAAAAAAAAATGGGTTTGCTCAGTCTATTTCCAATAAATTGTTACTGCACCCGAAGCTCTGTATAGATTTTAGCCCTACTGCTTTAAGAGCCAAAATAACTGATCTTCTCACCTACAGTGTCTCTTACTAAGAGACTGCAACATCTTTATAATTCCAATAGCGTAGTACAAGAGCGACTGCCACACATTTGTTGTAACACTGCTGCTATTACCTACCAAGAGAGCTTTGATCTGATGTGCAATCATGCTAATTAGGACTAGTGTACACATCAACTTGTAGGAACTCATACCAAAAACAAATACACACGAGGCCACTTTCTAACACCGGTAACGGCTTCTCGAAGACGTCTTCAGTAAATGATTGTTTATAGAGAGTCGCCTTCTCTATGTGTCTATTGACATTTCTTTATTGAATAATGTACAATATTTATAAGCAGCTTTCAGCTGATACTAGTCTCAGAAGCAAAAAGATGAGTAATGCACATTGTTTCTTTATTGACTGTCTCCAAATCATAAACTGAGTGATTGTCCAGCTTTAATTAGAAAATGGTGAAGTGATAGGATTTGGTTTCATTTCCAAGAACAGAGGACACTATTTCTTGGAATGAATTTAATATGCTAACACTTGAGTTGTTTGTAAAGGTGATGTGCATCAGGAGTACTAAGGTATTACTGATGGTTTTCTGGCTTAAAATTTGCTTGAAGAGCAGACAAGCAAACTCAATGAGACTTCTATATGCAATTTAAGCTGTAACTCTCCTAATGGGATTTCATATCCACTCAGGGTGATGATGACTGCTGAGAAAGATAATTCTGACACATCTAGAAAACTAAAGCAATAGAAAAAGATGGTATCGTCACACTATTCATTATTATTATGCCTTTTTCCAAAGAAACCAAACTAGGAAAAACAAGATAGAGATAAGCAGGGTTTCAATCATTTTTGGCAGTGATAATAACATATTTATATAAGACATTTCATTCAAAAGACCTTTTCACCGAGTTTTTAATTAATTGCATACACTAGACAAAGGGACCACAGAAACTCAGCTGTTTCTGAGGAAGATCCCACAGTGATTCTACAGCAAAAACAAAGGACGTGCTGGGAAAGTCAGCTTCTCCAGCTGACACACAGGACTTGCTGCTCACACTGACTCCAAACCGGAAGGTCAGTATAGGCAGCTGCCTCCCGGCGTGGTGGGAAGTACCATGGGGGGGACGCTGGGAAATGCAAGGACTTCACATGTGAGTCTTGGCAGAGGTGAAGCGAGATGGAGTTCATCTGTTTTCAAGTAACTGCTGCTGGAGGAGTTCCCACCGCACGCACCTGCCCCCAGATCCCAGATGCACAGCCCCGTTTGCCCTTACACACCAAGCTGGGCTGGACTGTCCCTGTCCCAGGCTGCCTGGTTGGGCTCTCCCACCACCCCTGGTCTCACGCAGCGCTCTCACACCTGCCAGCACCACTGTTAACAGCCCAGCTACTCTCAGCACCACCAGCACTCCACATCACCTCATCACATCATCGCTGCAGATGCACAACAGTTACGACAGACGTACTGCCTTCCTGCAGGTTTCCAAATTAGTTGGTGCTTAGTGTCACTCGTGCTGGCAATGTAGACTTCAACATGAGAGGGCGGTGTAAGAGTGCCTGCCTGAACCTCTCCACCGCTCTTGGACTTCCTCCAAGTCCAGCTCTCAGCTCCCACAGCAGCTGTGCCCAGGAGAACCAGGCAGAAGGGAGGCCAGCAGCCAGGCATCAGCTCCTTGAGCACAGGCTGCCTCTGTTACAGCTGTGGGCAGCCAGCAAACCTAGAGACATTTCATTCCTCCCACATTCTTGACCATGAGGACATTCTCATCTGATAGTTTTAGGAATGCTGACATTTTAAAAGAGCAGGAAAATATGTGCTTTAAAAGGCTACAGCCCCAGCTGCAGCCGGGGGCTATGTTAACCTAGCTGCTAGCATATATATATACGTACAGCAATCAACAACTAAATTACTGATTCTTTAGGGAACAGTTATTCTACAGTTTCCTTCTCTGGAGACTTTCAAAACCCACCTGGTCGTGTTCCTGTGCAACCTGCCCATGGTGAACCTGCATTTGCCAGGTGGATTGGACTCTATGATCTCCAGAGATCCCTCCCAAGCCCTACTATTCTGTGATTCTGTGATAGAGCGAAACTAAAGAAATTGGTGAGTTTATTGTTTTATTTAATACTATGCATGCTGGGGAACTTTGCAACTGCTTTGTAGTTACGCTGTGCTGGACGTATTAGTGTGTATCATTTCCAGCCCCAACGGAGGAAGAAAGAAGGATCGAAACATCTGCAAAAAAAAACCAACTGCAGGCGAGACAGGCATTCAGCTTTTGCAGCCAGGGATATCTTCACCCCTTCAGGTTTCTGCAAGGTTTTGGGGTCCCCACACAAAACCTGTGCAAAGGACACCTTTCCAGGAGTCAGTATGAGCATACAGCCTGGTGGCTCTGCACACCCTGGTTCTGCCTGGAGCTTTAAATCACTTCGGTTTTCAAGGACTTCACAGCAAACTTGGGTATTGTACCTGCCTCACAGTGAGACATTTCCTGGGTTGTGTAGAAATCAAATCACAAAATATGAGCAAGGCCTTGGATGTATGTTCTTTCCCGCTTCCAGCTTAAGAGCTCCTGGCTCTCACCAACTCCAGCTGCAGTTGTGCCCCTCAGAAAGAGTTTATTATACAAGGTGGATAATTTGCAGTGGCCAGCAGCTGGTGGCTGTAAGCACTGCACCACGCTTTGCACTTCAAGAACACACACAGCAACAGCCTTTATAACAGCGAGCACCTGTAACAGTGGGAAAGTGGTGGGATAATCTTGCCAGTTCTATGGATTGTATTCAGTAATTTTACTGTCAAATAGTGTATTCATAAGGCCTTACAACATTTACACTGAGTTTTCTAAATAAAATGTTTATTTCAAGAATGCATCCACAAACTAAAACTATTGATTATGAGTTAAGGCTTAAACAATACGTTATAATAAGATAATTAGATAGGTGGTTTTGTACTTAATGACGGAATTAGTCCTAAGAACTTCTGAGTCATGTTTTTCAGGCATAATTGCCCAATCTCGTTTAATAATACCACGTGGCTACCTGAAGTACTTTAGATTGACCAAGATTGCAAATGAACGCTTGTTGGCCCACTGCTCCAAATAATATAAACCTTCCCATTACCTTGCTTTACAGTAGAAAGAGTGCATAAGAACTAGGTCGGAGCAGGCTCTTCTCCCCTCCAGAGCCTTCACATCAGCACGTGATTGCTGTTGCCTTGCCCAGGTAGTGCAACGTCCTGGGTATCACTGAACTGTTAGTAGAAGATTTCAGTTTTCTGTACCTATATTGTACTGATTCAATACATTGTCTTAAATTTCCTCGTTACATATAATATCAGGCTGTTAGCTGTTCATGTTAGCTTCTCTTTGTCCATAACTCTTGTTAGTCACAGTTTCGTTATGTCTTAATACACTGCTATTTGAATAGATTTAATACAGATTAACATCCAGGATCATTCGTAGGTCTTGAGATCAGGAGCTATTACACAGGGTAGTCATTGCTGGCCAACAAGGGAGCAGAATTACTTTCAGTAAGGTTGCAAGAGGCAAGAATAGGTTTAGGAGAGACCATTCTCTGTGTGCATTTAGGGAAATGCAGTAGCCACCATAACTGTTGCTTTACGTGAGCTTTCTTTTTTTATTTTTTTATTACTGATTTTTAATCTCTTTCCAGATCTTTTTGGCTATAATATTTTACAGAAAGGAACATTAAAGATAGGGCAACAGCTGACAAAACTGGAGGATACTGCTTTTACTGTAAGTGCTAAAGCTGAGGCAAAAAAGTCTTATACAAGAAAATGAGCATGCTATGTTTCAGAGGTGATACAAGACCTCTTACTTCAAGCATTTCAAACTAGACCAGACAAACAACTAGAAGCATCTCTGATGTGCATAATCCTGCTAAGAAAGAATTCATTTCAACAGGGATTAACTCAAATTTAGGTTGTATTTGGCACCTTAATTTCAGTCAAAAATCATTTTCATGCTTTTTTAATAGCACTCACTATTTTTATGACTACCATATAAAAAATGTCTGCAGGAACTACGTTTTTTTAAAAGGTTTCAGACAACACAAGAAAAATATATAAGCCACTTAACCACCCATGCTTGAAGCCAGAACAGTGTTCTGCTCTTAAATATCTATATTTTCAGTTAGGCAGCTTTTAAAATTGTTTATAAAATTTATGCAGTAGACAAGAACAGTGGAACAAGTTCCGCTTGAGTTAAGTATGTACTGAAGAGTTATTGAATTTAAAGCATTTTACAAGTAAAAACAAGTCAGAGTGAATTAATATCTTCAAATACATGTTTTCTTTAAATCAGAATAAAGCAATCATTTGAACAGTCCAAAATGAAATATGGCATATGGTGAGAAAAGCTAATTTACCTTACACCATTACAGCTCCACTGTATGGAAGTGTTATTTTCCTGGTTGATGCAAACCACCATCCTCCAAAATCATGTACGTCCTTATACCCTAAAGGGTACCTTTCTCAGGGCACCTTAGTTTTGCAGAGCTTCTGTTCTCAGCAAAGAATAGTGACCCCTTATCCCATTGCTTATTGTTGACTTATGCTAACAAAAGAAATGAGCTACTACTACACACCCAGGAAATGGCTTAGAGGGGCTCTTTTAGATCCTTTGGGTGTTGGTGGTGCCTCATTTTCTCTGGCAACAAGGTTTTTTTAAGAAGTTCCTCACCTCAATGCTGCTGTTCATCATCCTGGACTGTGACGAGGACCTACCAAAAACGGCATCAAGTGTATTTCAAAAACACTCCAAATCAAAGAAAAATAAACAGTTCTGCATGGGTTGGCTCATTGGTTGGTTTTTAAACCAGGATGATTTGACTGCTAAGGTAACTACACCCTCAGCCTTTCAGCATTTCACTAGTATACGGACAGCATGAATTCCTCAGCTTTTGAAGGGTGAAATGAGTATTAGTCCATTTGATTTGCAAAAGAGAAAGTGAAAGGGTATTTTGGTCCTACAGGTGCAGACTTCAAATCAGGTTAATGCCCCAAAAGCACGTATCGAGATCTAGGCACACAAAAATAATATTTAATTATGCTGCATATCATGTTTTCTTAAATATTTTAATAAATAAATAATATTTGAGGGTAGTAAGATAATTGTACTGGAATATAATAATGTCTCAGGCACTGAGGGAATAAAAGGTATGAAAAATTTCTCATAAAAAATGTAATCCTTGGGATATAACCTTGTTACTTGTAATTCAATATCATACAGACACTTCATCCAGCAGGTTAAAGAGTTCTCAGTTCTAGTTATTGGGATTTGTTTGTGCTAAATTATCCCCAGACGGGTTTACCTTGTAATCACAGTATAAAAAGGAAAGATATTAAGTATTTCAATTACAATAATTTTTAAGCCTAATATGAATTCTAGAAAATTAAAACCCACTTATTTCATTTCAGGCGAGTTTCATGTTTGCTAAATGTAACACATATTTCTCCTTCACCCAAGAAGACTGAATAAAGAAAACAGTAATTTTACTGTAATTTATTTATACAGTTCTGGAACAACATGCCAACATTTACACTAGGCAATTTACCCAGGAAGGTACACAAAGACAGTAACAAAGAAGCATTTATTTAGAATTCAACTTATATATATGTCTCATGTACTTAAGTATTGTGATTGCCAAGGTGGAATACCCATGAGGTATCTCTGAGTAAGGGATGCAGCCTCCCAACCTAGGAAAGAGGAATCAGAATAAGCAGAGAGTGGTTAACAGGTCACAAATTCTCTAGACACTTGGACAAAATCCTACACATATTTACAGCAGGTGAGTCCACGACATTATGGATGTATTTAAGTATCACCAAGCCTGTATCATCATGGTCTCATTTTAACCTACATTTTGGCAAATTTAAAAATAAATTCAGTCATATCGATATAAGTAATGTACTACCTAGCACGTTTACCTGTATATTCAATGCCAACGCTTTGCACTGAGTTTCCTATCTAGTAAGTATTGATAAGAGAGCTGTGAACTCACAGGTGACTTTTTCATTCAACTTTTATAGCTTCTGATGAAGAAATTTAATGAACTATTGACCTTTTTGTCCAGATTATACAGCTTTTGATAATGAGATTTACTAACCTTTGGTTGATATTACACATCTGCAAAAACTTTGGAGCTTCGTTTCAGGTTCTGAAGGCAGCTTTCCTCCATTAAGCAGATAAACATAAAAAACCTTCCTATAAACTAAAGAACACAGGCCTTGGATTTACAGAAACAAAGGAAATTCAGAATGCTTTTAGCCTACGGGTTAGCAAGCAAGGCAGTCACAACAGGGTTGTAAGACCAGAATTACCAAATAGAAGTATAATGGTGCAGTTTTGCTAATAAAATCATCCTTAGACTTTAGGTTATGATTCGAGTAGATATGTCCATAGTATAACCTTCAGTGTTACGCAAAAATACTGAAAATAGGTTTAAGTATCTCTGTATCATCCTATAGTCTTCTGCAGTATAGACAAACGCTGAGCAAAACCTGATTTTCACTGCAGTATTACTTGATTTCAGGCTGACACCTCAGCACACTGCATAGTTAGCCTGCTTTTCTTTCTGCAGTTTAGTCCATAAACTAGAGATAAGAAAGTACAGAGCGCAGCAGAAAATATTCTGCCAATGGTACCTCCAAGGACAGTGAGCTGAAATTCATAAATAATTGAACTGTGATAGCAGAGCTAAACTCAGCCCTGTTTTAATGCTGAGGCCACAGCTACAGCTTCTCAGAAAAGACAATGTACTCGCCTCATCCTGGCAATACCAGAAACTTCTTTGGCCTCCAAATCATATCAACATAATCCTAAAGACTCTTACGACTAGTGTCACAGTTAAAGTGGTGGCTAGCACCTCACTAAAGATATTCCTGTCAGCTCTCCCTCTTCTTTTCCTTCTCCCAGCCTGTCAGACATATAGTCCACATCCATTCTGTCCATGCGGACCCTATAAGAGCTGACTTTCGGAAGACATCAGAACACTCTAACTCTTTAATTCACTTTAGTTTAAGGTTGCATGCGGCTCTGAACAAGTCCAAAGCTTTTTTGGACTTCTCATCTGTATCCCCTGCTGTCTGTATTCTCCTACAAAGAAGGCAAGTCCTTCCAGTGCAGGAGCTTCCCCATTCCCCTGTACATCTACGCAACCCTCAGCATAGGAATGTCACAAACAGGGGGATTCTCAGAAATGCCATCTAACTAGTAAATGAATATGTAACTTTGCATACATTTAGAGACAATTTTTAAGCAGTTAGCAGTGAAATCAGTGAAAATAGAATCATAGAATCATAACCCAGCACTGCCAAGCCCACCACTAAACCACATCCCTCATTACCACATCTACATGTCTTTTAAATACCTCCAGGGACAGTGATTCCACCACTTCCCTGGGCAGCCCGTTTCAGTGCTTAACAACTATTTCAGTGAATAAATTTTTCCTAATATCCAACATAAAACTCCCCGAGTGCAACTTGAGGCCATTTGTTGTCCTATCACTTTTTACTTGGGAAAAGAGACTGACTCCTACCTCACTACAACCTCCTTTCAGGTAGTTGTAGAGAGCAAGGTCTCCCCTCAGCCTCTCTTTCTCCAGGCTAAACAACCCCAGTTCCCTCAGCTGCTCCCCATAAGATTTGTTCTCTAGACCCTTCACCAGCACCTCAATGTCCTCCTTGTAGTGAAGGGCCCAATGCTGAACCCAGTATTCAAAGTGCAGCCTCACCAGTGCCGAGTACAGTGGGACGATCACTTACTTAGTCCTGCTGGACACACTGTTTCTGATACAAGCTAGGATTCTATTGACTTTCTTGGCCACCTGGGCACACTGTTGGCTCATATTCAGCCAGCTGTCAATCAATATCCCGAGGTTCTTTTCTGCCAGGCAGCTTTCCCAGCTACTCTTCCCCAAGCCTGTAGTGTTGCCTGCAGTTGCCATGATTCAAATGCAGTACCCAGCACTTGGCCTTGTAGAACCTCATCTCATTGGCCTTGGACCATTGATACAGCCTGTCTAGATCCCCTGTAAAGCCTCCCTACACTCAAACAGACCAGAACTCCCAGCTAAATTGGTGTCATCAGCAAACTTACTGCAGATCCCCTTATCCAGATTATTGATAAAGATATTAAACAGAACTGGCCCCAATACTGAGCCCCGGGGAACACCTCTTCTGATCGGCCATCAACTAAGTTTAACTCCATTCACCACCACTCTTTGAGTCTGACCATCCAGACAGTTTTTTACCCAATGAAGAGAATGCCCATCCAAGCCATGAGCAGCCAGTTTCTCCAGGAGAATGCTGTGGGAAGCAGTGTCAAAGGCTTTACTAAAGCCCTGGTAGACAACATCCATTGCCTTCCCCTCATCCATTAAGCAGGTCACCTTGCCATAGAAAGAGATCAGGTTAATCAAGCAGTACCTGACTTTCACAAACCCATGCTGAATGGCCTAATCACCTCATTGTTTTGTACATGCCTCATGATGACACTCTAGATGATCTGCTCCATAACCTTCCCCAACACTGAGGGCAGGCTGATAGTTCTGTAGTTTCCTGAATCCTCTTTCTGGCCCTTCTTGTAGATGGGCATCCCATTTACTAACCTCCAGTCAACTGAAATAAAATGGGAATAACTGCTTACAGGAATTCACAACTCTGTTCATGTAGAAGGGTCCGCACACAATAAAGTGTAAAATAAACCTCCAGAGCTCTCCTAACACCTTCCAAGATGCTCCTTCAAAGGACCTAAACAATCCACGGTTGTCACTGGCCATCTACACATCCAACAGCAAATACACTACAAAGCAACACTATTTAGCCCAGATTATTGTCTATGATCTACAACATATTGCCTGTGCTGCATAGAAATCATTGCCCAAACCTACTTGTCTTCTCCTTCCCCATACTCACATCAGTATCTTCCTGGTCTTGCTTGTCTGTGCTTTTCTGCCATTCAGCTTGTTGCATCTCACTCTGCTCTTCAGCTGAGTGCAAGCAAACTCTCTGTCTCATAAAGCTTTAGGCATCCAAGGTTGCATAAAATTCCAAAGCAGGCTTTTTAGCAAATGAGCCTCAGAATGTCGGTCATTCTCTAGAAAGCTGAGAGAAGAAGGTGGAGCCAGCCCATAGCTTTGCTCATAGTAGAAGCTCTGTGTGAGTCTCAGGCTGTGTGAGCCAGGGGGGCCCAAGCTCCCCCATCCTTGGTCTTCCCAAGCTCACCTTCATGTAGGATGACACGTTAGGGAGAGGAAGGCTTGTGCCACTGTGTGCAGTAGCCTGAACTAGACAAATAAACATCTTCAGTGAGCAGGCAGAAAAATGTGGTAACATTCTGAGAGGGGTCCTTGTCTCCTTACAAGGCAAGGCAAAAGGTGGCAGGGTTATGCTTAAGATAAGTAAGTAAGACTGGATAGGTGGAATGGATGGATAGAATGAGCTTGTTGGACATTCAGAAAGACTTCGTTGAATAAGTATTTTTTTATGTATCTAAAAGGAATAAAACTCATTTATCATCAAAACAAGCTGGTGGTAGCATTTCATGTTAGTTTCATAAACATATGTTTCCTACTAATACTCTTTAGTGTAGCTTTTTGGGATTTGAAGCTGGAATCTGTTTCCTTACTCACTGTGTTTACAGACTAGCCTAGTATTATAGACAAGTTCAATAGCTTGTTCATTTTACTGTGTTAGGTTTAATTGTTTTTGTAAAGAAATAAACAAGGTTTGGGAGGTTTTCAACTGAAGAAAAAAGTAAAAGATAATTTCAAGACTGATTCAAGGCCTGCTGAGTCAATGGCAAAGATTCAATGCTTCCATTAGCATTGACTCAAATTTTAAGGAAAATGAATGTATATGTAAAAATAATGGGTTTTATTTTATTTTATTGCAATATCTTATTTCCAAAATTCTCAAATTAAAAGCGTCACATAAAATAATATAGTAGCCTGTTTTGAAAGATGTAGACACATAATCAGATTTTTATATTTTCAGGTAAACAGTGAAATACTACATTTCATACTTTATCAGTAGGGCCAAATTATGAATCTCTAATTAAGACACCTAAGTGAAATGGCCAGATTTTCAACTATATCAGGTATTTTTATGCAGAACATTAGGTATTCTTAGTAGAAGATTTCAAAATAGGACCATGCCATTTAACTCTTATAAAGCAGTCAGATTTTTCTGAAAATATTTCAAATAACCCTGATTTTTCTCAAAGCAATGTGAATGCTGCCATCTAGCTATACAGTAACAGTATATCTTTAGTCCACTTCTGCTAGACACAGTTTTCAGTTTCAGTTTGGAATAGAGCAGAATAGAGATACAAAAATTCCAACTGCTTTTCTGTTAATTCACAAAAGTGTAGGCACCATTTATTATTTTTAAAAATATTCTATTATGCAATACTATTCTGACAGCAAACTGAAAAGATAAGAACAAGGTTAAATTTATTGCATCTGCTGGGGAGCAAGCTATTCTTTGTGAATGACTTTACAAATGCAGGATTTTATTTTTCAGGTTTATACACGCTTTCTGTTGAATAGGGCAACTAATAAAGTCAAAACCACACATTTGTAAATTGAAGTCTAGACTCTCTTTCCAGTCTGAGATTCATCTACCAAAGATCAAGACTTCTACAATACTCTTTGTCTAACAAATATCCTCGTTACTATGTTTGATCCATGAACTATTTGGAAACTGTTTATATAGAGTGTCAGCTGGACACTCAGTATTTAGACTGCACTGTTCGAGATCTGCCATTGGCCATATGGAGGCGCTTTCGGCTGTGTATCATTGCGTGCTCAAGATGTTGATCCTCCAAGCACCCTACTCAAGACCTCTTTCCATAATCAAAGGATCAAAAGACTGAAGGCTCATGCACATGATTTGCTCTGATACTTAGAAGATCATGGACGGTCTCAGCATCTAGACTTGGGAACTAGAAGAACTATTTTCCACAGCCTATTTCCATATTTCATTCAGAGCATTATGTACAGATTTGTGCAGAGCCACACTGTTATTTGGGATTACTCAGTGGATAACTGGAATCATTCTGGTTGAGCTCCTGCCCATCAATTTGAAGAGCTTGTATTTCAAAATAAATGAAGACATATGACTCTTTCAACATTCTTTCCAAGCGTGGAAAACTGTGTGACAGATATGCCACCAAGTTAAACACAGAGTCTCATTTCTAAGTACAAAGCTACCAAGAAAGTTATTCACTTCCTACCTGAGGAAGAAAAAGTCCATATAATCTAGCATGCACACACACAGTGGATCTCCAACTGGAAAGAGAAACCTGTCCAAGACAGATATACCTTAAACATAAAAGGAGAGGAAAAGCAGATGTCTTTTAGCTAATATTTCATACATCCTTACTGAACAAGACAAACAATATGATAGACAGCCCTGCACACGACCAGTTCATAGAACTGTCTAGTCCAAAAATCGGCTAATACCAGATTGATCAAAGGAAGATGCAAGAGAACATGCTGTTACTGACAGAATAACAGCTCTCAGACCCATTCTAATTCAAGTACCAAGAGATTAGCCTGAATTTCAAGTTGTTAAATGCTGAGACTACATGAAGACAAGCCAGCACTACCACAGGCAGGGCCCTAGATTGCCTCACCGAAATCATTAGGAAAACAGATGTTCTCCCATGTCATCTGTAGCACAATCGTGATGATAGTTGTTCCTACACACAGTATATCACAAGGCCCTAGTTCTGCCAGTATAATTCTTGGAATAGCACACTTTGAAGTTTGGATATATGTGCTTTTGTACAGAGCTGACTGAGAGTTACAGCTTCTTACGAAACGATGAAGAGACTACATGCAATCAGATGGCTAACTCATTTTATCAGAAATGCCAAGTCACTCTTGGCCACTGAAAAATGTCAGAAAAAACAATGCTTGCTATCACAAGGGGTATACATTATATTTCAGTATGACCTATTAGTGCTTGATGGTGATGTGAGCCACAAAGGGCCAGAAGACAAACAAGAAGTTATCATTCATGTTCCCAAAGAAATTAACTTATGATGAAGTGAAACCAGCACGCAGATGTCTGTTTCTCCCAAGCATCACAAAAAATGTTTAATTACGGATACAGGGTGAGATGCACTGCTTTCTGATTCTGTATTTTCAATTCTGCATTTTTAATTTTTTGTGTACTCTGCCCCACCCTTCCCCCAAAAAAACAAACCAAAAAAACAAACAGGATAAAAGTTGCATAAATCAGGATTATTTATTAATTGTATAAATTTTCACTCCCAGACTTGTGAAGTGCAAAGTCCTTGGTCCTCAACAGTCTCTCTCTTTTTGACAGCAGTGCACTTTGCACCTTTGGTGCTAACAGAAAAAGAAATAGATTTCACCACCTCCACTGCTTTCTGCAGTCTGACAGTATGTCAAACCATTTTGGAAAACCCATGGCTGTTATCTGAAAAAGTGGCCGCTAGTCTAAGTGCCACAAAGGGGTGCAACAGAATATTTCATCAGTATTTGAATTTATTTTTTCTTCTGAACTGAAGAAGCAGCATTTCAATATTTTAATCACCATGTATATTCACAAACTGAACTCCCAGACAACTTAAGATGGTCCATCACCTAGTTCTCACATTCCTATCTTCATTATAGCAGATCCTGCTGTAGCAGACCCTCCAAAAGCATTTTGAACCCTTTCCAGAAAAAAATCTCTTAGACTGGACTTGAGGACTATCCTTGCAGCATCTCTGAAGGTAAGACATGTTAAATCTGGGGTCCCATTAAATGGTCTAGTTTTTCTGTGCTGCTCTGCGGGTACCTCTATCCAACATAAGCATATGGCGGATTAGGGAGATAGCATTTAATGATTACACACATTTAAATGATGACACACATGCAAATTACTGCTCACAGTGAAGAGCAGTGAAAAGCCTCGGACAAGATTTCTGCAGCCTAGCACATGGCCAACTGCAATGCACGGATGATATCTGGACCCATATCCTATCTTTGAATTGGTAGAGCCTCCTCCTTCCCGAGGCCATACTGTTAACAGCCAGGTTATTCCATCACCCTTTCAGAGTGGGCATCCCAGATGAGATCTCAGGAGCTACCTACGCTTTCCAGATGCTTCATGCTCATCTGCTGTCTAGGTTGTTAAATGCATTACTCCTGCTTGTAGTTCAAGCCTATCAACACTGCACGTACAGACTGAAGATGTTACTGCACCTTAACAAAGTGCTGGTTCGCTCTGAGGTCACTAGCTGGTGTAATTTTAGAAAGTTGCAATGTTACGTTTATCAGAGAGCTGTTACTGACATTTTCTCACTTGGTTTGAGGACAATTTATCTGCAAATGGTTATGGAGTTTGAAGGTAGAAAAAAAAGTAATCACCACTCATCTACCACAAAAGTTTTTACTACTGTTACAAGATGTAGTATAATTATACATTCAGTTTTATCCAGACAACAGTGATTTATTTTGCTTCCATCAGTGTTTCAGGGCTGCTGACTAAAAGCATTCCATCTACACAGCATGAATCCTGTCAGACATGTAACCCGGTTAGAGTCGTACTGGCATTTGGAGTAAGTCGATGAAATTTATTTGCATACTAATAAGTCCTTTTGGAGAATTCTCATATACTTTTTATTCATATCCTCACCCACCCCTCCCATGTTTGCTAACTTTTACAGATCTGTTTAAGATCCCTTAATGGTTTTACTGTTTGAATGATGTTTAAATAACTTGGATATGCACATGGCTATGTACCTAAATATATATGTATAAGCAGACAAATATTCTGTTTCTTGTCAGTAAGGAAAGGAGTGAAGAGAAAGCAAGTGAGAAGTTTGGAACACAGAATTCCCAGATAAATGTTATGCTAGAAACTACAACATGTGACAAATTTCCAGATACTACAGAGCTAAGTAAGGCTAAGAGACAAACCCATCTTTCAGTACTGTGCTGGACAGTGCTGCCACTAACTAAACACAATGTTTACTAAGAATTTCTTATGGTCTCAAGTGTGTTAAAAGTTGATTCACCATCACATGGCAGTACCTGAGAAATCAAGTTAATTAACCCCAACAGGGCTGGCACTCAGCGAGTTCTGAAAGAGCTAGCTCAGGTAAAGAATCATGCACCATGGAATGCGCCATCACTAGATTTAACATGGTTAGAAATTTTCTGTGTGAAAGTCAACTTGCAGAAGACTATTAATTCAGCAGTACATAAAGTAAGTTGATAAAAATGGCCAGAAGAGAACAGTACCAGGGAAATACCTGACACTGTAAAGAACAATGGTAACAAAGCTGTTCTCTTAGGTGGTTAACAGCTGAATGTGTCCCTGCTAGGACAGATCACAACAAAGCTGGGCATCACAGAACTAGAGTTATTCACACACGGTGATTACAATATTGAAATGCTGCTTCTTCAGTTCAGAAGAAAAATAAATTCAAATGCTGATGAAATACTCTGTTGTACCCCTTTGTGGCACTTGGACTAGTAGTTACTTTCTTAGATAGCAGCTATGGGTTTTCCAGAGTGGTGTGACATATTGTCAGACTGTGGAAAGCAGTGGAGGTGGTGAAATCTATTTCTTTTTCTGTTAGCACCAAAGGTGCAAAGTGCACTGCTGTCAAAAAGAGAGACCGTTCAGAGGAAGGACTTTGCACTTCACAAGTCTGGGAGTGAAAATTTATACAATTAATAAATAATCCTGATTTATGCAACTTTTATCCTGTTTGTTTTTTTGGTTTGTTTTTTTGGGGGAAGGGTGGGGCAGAGTACACAAAAATTAAAAATGCAGAATTGAAAATGCAGAATCAGAAAGCAGTGCATCTCATCCTGGATCCATAATTAAACATATTTAAACCTAAACCTCCTCTCACACAACTTAAGCCCATTGCCCCTCATCCTATCACTAGTTACTTGGGAGAAGAGACCAGCACCCACCTCACTACAACCTCATTTCAGGTAGTTGAAGAGAGGAAGAAGGTCTCCCATCAGCCTCCTCTTATCCAGACTAAACAACCCCAGTTCCCTCAGCTGCTCCTCATAAGACATGCTCTCCAGACCCCTCATCAGCTTCATTGCCCTTCTCTGGACTTGCTCCAGCACTTCAATGTCTTTCTTATACTGTTGCACCCAAAAGTGAACACGGTACTCAAGTTGTGGCCTCACCACTGCCCAATACAGGTGTACAATCACTTCCCTACTCCTACTGGACATACTGACTTTGATATAGGCAAGGATGCCATTGGCCTTCTTGGCCACCTGGGCACACTGCTGGCCCATGTTCTGCCAGCTATCCATTAGCACTTCCAAATTCTTTTCTTCTAGATAACTTTTCAGCCACTCCTCCCCAAGCCTGTTGTGTTGCCTGGGGTTTTTATGTGCATGACCTGGCGCTTAGCCTTGTTAAACCTGACCTTGGCCTATCGATCCAGCCTGTCCAGATCCCCCTGTAGACCCTTCTTACCCTCAAGTAGATCAATACTCCTGCTTACTTTGGTGTCATCTGCAAGCTTACTGAGGGTGCACTTGATCCCCTCACCCAGATCATTGATAAAGATAATAAACAAGACTGGCCCCAAAACTGAGCCCTAGAGAACATCACTTGACCAGCCGTCAACTGGATTTAACTCCGTTCACCACAACTCTCTGTGCTCGGCCATTCAGCCAGTTTTTAACCCAGCTAAGAGTACCCCGGTCTAAGCCATGAGCTGCCAGCTTTTCTAGCAGAATGCTGTGGGAGATGGTGTCAAAGGCCTTACTGAAGTCCAGAAACATATAATATTCAGAAAGTCTAACAGCTGTTTCACTGGGAAGCTGAAGTTTCACTGAGAACATGAGTGTTGATGTTTTAAGGTTCTAGGGTAAGTGTTAGAAATTTAGTAAGACTCCTTTTTTTTTTTTTTTTTTTTTTCAGCTCCCCCCTCACACAGTCAAGTACCTCGGAGGGCAGCCAGCTCCATCTTCCCCAGATTTGGAAACGAGCCTCACCTTGAGACAGCCAACTCTGCAAACACGGCGTCTCTCCGAGCAGAGCGCTCAGTTATTTTGTCACATTTCAAAATGAAATCTGAAACACATGACGTAAAAAGGAGGATGTTTAAACTGCAGAATGACAGCTTTTAAGCCTTATTTTTCCAATTTTAATACTGATTTCAATTACCTAACCAGAAGCCCCAGTTACAGCAAGGGATGCTGGCATTGCGGCCAGCGCCAGCCCGAAGCCTGCTTTCAGATGCGGGGCGCTGCCAGCGCCAGCACCT
>VWZK01005666.1:64623-87259 GCA_013396935.1 Baryphthengus martii | reverse complement strand
CATACGGGCGGGGCCCGGCACCGGGGCCGGCGCTACTCCCGGAGTGGGCAGTGGCGCGGCAGGAGCGTGTCCTTTTCCTGATCGAGCCGGGGAATTACAGGGATCACAACCAGCATTTATGAAACACTCTTTATTAATTAAGCTGCTCGATTAAGATAATCAAGTTGTTACAACCACGCAAATAACCCTATCCCCAGCGGNGCAGGGGATGGTGGCGACAGGCGCGCAGGTGGCTCGTATCCTTTGGTCTGTGGAGAGGCCCGGAGCCAGCCTGCAGGTGCGGAGTCCCGACCTCCGCCGAGCGGTCCGGGGGTGCCCGGAGGAGCGGAGCTGGGAACCCTACTCCCCTGGGCCGCAGGGCGGGTGGGGACGGAGGTGCCGCCTCCCCCAGGGAGAGCCGAGGGGCCAGCGGGGAGGACTCTGGTTAGGCCAGACTACAGTAGCCACGATAATAAATAATTCTTTGAGTGTCTCGTTACGGAACTGAGAGGTTGGTTGTCGAAATGCGCTGGAAAACTTCCTTGTATTTTGTCTTTTCTGAAGGTTCACGTTCGATAGTTTGGGCTTGAGTTGTTTGAGTATGGAAACAATCTGCTGGCAGGCACACAGCTAATGAAAAAGTATTAAATAGCAGTCTTACATAACACTAATTTTCCCATGATGTTGTTAGAATCATTGGCCGCAGAATGGTAGATAGTGACTTTGTACTTCAGTGCTGGGGAAAACGAGTGCTGGACAGCACAGCTACATAATGAAGGGAATTACGAGCCCTACTGGTTTTCCACTTTCATTTTCAGAGAAGTGCCAAGTAGGCACTCAAAGCCTAAAAGCTCTGCGTTGAGAGCATGGGATGGAAATACAGACCAAGGAGTCAGGAGAGAAGTCCATTTCTTTGGACAAAAAAACCCTTGAAACAGCAGTAGTACTGCGAAAAAATTAGACATGCTGGCTGGGTGAATGTAGATTCCTGGGATGCTGGCCTCAGAAGATGGTGTGAGTTGAAATGTCCAAAGATAGGAGTTCACTATCAGTAAAGCCTTCAGTAATTTTGAGAGTAAGAATTGCCATGTCAGATCTCATGATTGACTTTCTCTGTTATTTGATATTATGTAGACTTAGGTGCTTAAAAGCTAGTAGTAGGCTACCAGTTAATTAAAAATTTAAGGGCTGCTTTAAACAAATTAAATAAGCTAAAAGCAAAACCCCATTGATTTATCAGCTAGTACCTGGCTTGTATTAGTTTAAATCCTTTACAACATCTCAGAGAACAAACTGAACTAAAACAATTTTTGAAAGTTACTAACACTTCCTTTATTGCTCTTTTCCTACAGAATAAGGTTAAACAATTCTGTTTACATGGTAATTCTCCTTCATCCTCTTCACCTCTGAAATCTGTGGCTGATAGAAAAACAGCTATCATCTAGGAAGAGATCTTGGATTAAGGGACTTGCTTTGGTTTGGCTTTTCCTCTCCTAAGTCCCCCAGGTTTCAAAAATAGTGAGTTGGAAAGAGTGTCCTATCTCTGTCAGTAAGGATATTTAATCCTCTTAGTAAGCTTTAGGCTTCACATTTACCTTCTGGCAGTGAGATCCACCATTGTTTGGATATGTGTTTTTTTTTTTTAATACACATTACTTTTGAGTGAAGTGAGGTGTGCTGCTTCAGGGGAGAAGGAAGGGATGGTCAGCCAGATAGTAGAGATATTAGCTTACAACATCAAATTGAACTGAAGTTTCCCTCTTGCACTATAGCCTCCCTTGGCTGAGTCACCTAAAACCACAGAGTATATCTGTACTGACAAATGACAAAGTGATGAGCAGTGAGCTCAAGCACTGGATTGATCTGTGATTATCTACAGTGCCTGATAGCTCTTTTCTTAGCTCTGTTTTGGACCAGGTTTCTCCAAAACAATTCCCTCTAAATCTTATTTAGCGCTAAGTAGTACAGATCTGGGTTGATCTGTACTGGCTGTAGGACCAAAGGTTAGTTTGCAGCACACTTGCATTTAGCAATAGACACTTTTCTTTCCAGCTTTAAACCAGAGGAAATCAGACTCTGCATTGCACAGAAATGGGTTAGAGATAAATATTAAAACATGCAGGGCACTTAAACACTGTATTAAGATCATACACTGAAAATAACAATGACCAATATGCATATGATCAGATTGCTACTTGAGTGTTAACGTTTCAGATAATATTTCTTCTTGTGTTGTGAGGGAGAAACCCAGCTGGCTTATTTACTTTATACCATCTGTTATTGTGCATTATTTTCAGTAAATTAATAAGAATAAATTCAGCTCAGCTCTTCAGGCAGACTTCTGCTTACCTTGTGTTAAACTTTAAATCTACGACGAATTCCTTCCTCGATTTCCAAGAGCTTTGCCACCCAAATGCGTAGTTTGGTGGTAGCTGTAGGGTACAGATACTGCAAACTTGAGTAGTTTCAATCAGAGATGAGTTGTAAGGCTCCCATTCTTCTGTATTGCTGAGCCAGCTTTTGTCCCTCTGCCATGCACCAGTGCCATGTATACACTGATGGTGCTGACATCTCTCTTTTCTTACAAACCTTTTCTAGTGCTAGTAAAGACTGAGCTTTAGCAAGAACCGTGGCGTTGACAGTATGACGAGTGTGCGGTGAATAGTAAATTAATTCACTATTACGTTGAGTCATAGCTTTGACTTTAGGATTTTACTTGATGTCTCTTCTTGTTATATGGTAGCAATTACTAGCAAAAGAATTATTTCAAATCTGTAAAGTATCTTTGCCTTAACTTCCCTCGGCAAAAATAAAAAAACGAGACAGAGTCGGCTCTGGTACAGCAAAATTGTGTTCACACAAATCAGTTGTTTACTTAAAACCTTAAGAAGGCACTTGTTAACAGAATTGGATTCACAAGCACTGAACATCTCAAAACACCAAATTTTGCTCATGAAGAACTAAACTGTGATATAAGGTTAAACTCTGTCAGTCTCTCTCTGTCCTCTAAGGTTTTCCTGTGTTTTGGGAACCTACAGTAATTTTTAAATCAGAGTTCTTTCCTGTTAAATTGTTTTTCACCTTTATACCATTCTTACAGGGAAAAGTGGATTTATTTTCATCCATAAATGCAAGTATTGACACAAGATGACATGGTTTGGCTGTCTCTAGGGGATTTTTTGCTAGAAAATAATTTGAGTATGCATATCTTGAACAGTTAATGTCTAGATCATAAAATGATCATATGACACGGTTAAGTATAATCTTTCCTGTAAGGATCCAGCTATATTTGCAAACTTGTTCCAATTACTTTCATTAGAATTTCTTGCTGTTGTGCTGGTCAGAAGCGTGCCTATAACTTCTAAACTTGATGTCCTTGGTGGTTATTAAGCACATGCTTATTCTTACACCAGTGTTACTCTTCAGCTTAAATCAAGGATGCCGAGCCTGTTGGCAGCAAGTGACTGCACCCAGCCAAACCACAAGAATCTTCTCCAGCCTAAGATTCAGAAAAGCTGTGTGATGGGGAATGGGCAGGGAGCCTGGTGGCTTGACTCGCTGCTGATCTGCTCCACGTGGGCTGCCTTCTCAGGCTGTCCCTCTCATACTCCTAGTCGGGTGTCTGTCATGGGACAGAAATCACACATCTTGTCTTTTCTATGAAACTGGATTCTGTCGCATCATAAAAGTACAGATGTGGTCCAGAGTACTTGGCATTTCTCTCCTACCACTGCAGATCCATCAGTCGCATGAGAGCTATCTGTATTTTGATCATGCAGGAATGTTTTGATCGTGTGGGATTAGAGTGCAGCATTCCATCTTTGCCTCTTTAAAATCTTTTCACGACCTGCACTTCTAAAGTTTCTCTGTTTTTGTTGGAGTAGAGGAAGGATATTTTTGATATTATATATATATATTTATTTGGTTTTACTTGATAGTTAGACTAAAACAAGAAGAGACATTAAATGTAAAAGTAGGTACTATTTCAGGGTTTTATTAAAAGTCTGGATTTAATAGTTCTTGCCTTCTTTCCAGATTAACTTTCTTTTCACCCACTATATTTATAGAGATATTTATATTTATAGAGACTAATCCAATCTCTTAGCCTTTGATTTATTGGATTGGTAAACCCAATCTACCTCTCTCAGGGGGGAAAAGTAAATGATTCATCAGAAAAAAAATAAATCAGTAACCTTCTGCACCTGAGCCTCTTCCTGTTCTGGTGCATCTTTCCTGCGTGTGATTCAGCGATGCGTGAGGTCTCGTCAGTGGTGTGTACAGTGGCCTTAATGCTTCTATATGTGTAACGGAAGCGTTTTTATTTTTGCACTTTGGATTTCACTTACCCCCATGTTTTCAGTGGCTTGCTGTCACGATTGACAGATGTATTTAGATTTTTCTCCTCTCTTCCATCTGGTTTACAGCAGGGAATCATTGTTTTCCTTGAAAATGCGTGCTTTTTCATTTTTTTTTTTTATATAGTATCCAATTATTTGGTTTCCATAATCATTATTCTCTTCTGGTGTAATAACCTGATTTGTTTTCTAAACTGACAATGCCTTTCAACACTGTCAGCAAAAAAATTCTCTGGAATTTTTTACCCTGTGTGTCGTAAACACTATCTCAGTCCAAGAATGATTTGTATTTGCTGCATTTGGCCAAGACTAAAGACTTGCATCCCGTTAAAACAGTGATCTTGCGCATTTTAGAGTTCAAGTAAACCTGCTGGATTATTTTCTGCTCTTCACTTATTGAAATATACACGATGCAGTTTAAGGAATACATTCCAAAATAGACATAGAACCTGCAACCATTTGTATATATTGGTAATTTTTTTTTAACTAGTTTTTGTCACCTAGGGAGCAAGGAAGGGCAAACGGTCTTCTTTCTCGCTTTATAAACACTGAAGGAAATAAGTAATTCCCTGTTTTCATTTTGTAAAGCACAGCTTTTACTGTTCAAAGTATTTCTTCCCAAGTCTCTGTACTGATGTTAGTTGAAGTTTATCAAGATTTGTTTAAATCTGTTGAGTGTTTTCCCTTAAATTATTTAAATAAAAATGTACTGAGTTCAGCCTTTATTTAAATAGACAAAATGTGAACTCAATTTTTCAATACCTTAGAAGGTTTTTTTCGGAAAACATTATCAAAACTAAAGTTTTGTAAATTATATTTTACTTCACTGTTTGCTACTGATCTTCAGATTGAAAGTTTAATATTAGGTGTGTCCATATCCTTCTGATTTTTAACTTTTAAGAAATACACGTCTGTGATGTGACTAGATACGATGATTATAAATTTATTTCTGTGTTGAAATCATGTATTCTAAATCTGAAGGCTAACAGGAGATAACCATAACATATCAGCCACTGTACCAAGCAGCTAGATGGCTTTCTGCTAATAGATGCAGTATGGTCACCATTAGAAACCAGTTAGAAGGCATTTTATTCTCAGGTAGTCTCTATACGGCTTAATCTCTGAATGCTCTTACTAATTTTTATTCCACTTTGCAGTAATGGAACAACTGCAGGATCCAGTTATGCAAGAAGATGCAAATATTAAAGCTATTAATGAAGAGTACAGGAAAGCCTTTATTTTTATCAATAAAGGACTGAATACAGATGAACTGGGTCAGAAGGAAGAGGCACAGAGTTATTACAAGCAAGGGCTTGACCACTTGCTCCGAGGAGTTAGCATTCCATCCCAGGGGCCTGCATGTGTAGGGTCCCAATGGGAGTCTGCCAGGCAAATGCAACAGAAGATGAGGGAGACCCTCCAAAATGTTCGCGCTCGACTCGGCATCCTAGAAGAAAACACCCCACCTGTACGAGCAAGTCCTGCTGCGATGGATGCCCCTGCTGGGATGCCCAAGTTGTACCCATCCATCCCTTCCAAGGAAAAGCCAGAAAGACCCCCCGCCCCTAATTCGCTCTTTGTACCAAGTCAACCACCTGCAGCAGATGGAAGTGTTGCAGCTGTGAGCCAGGGGCAGATTCCAGCTATGAGTCCATCATCTGCAAAACCTCTTTGTCCGCCAAATGAAGCACCTCCTGCCTATACTCCGCAAGCTACCAATGGCCATTTTACTGTGTCTTACGGCACAGACTCTGGGGAGTTTTCTTCTGTAGGTGAGGACTACTATAGTAAGTGTACTCAGCCACCTCCCCTTCAGAACCTGGGAGTGGATGCAGATGAGCTGATCTTGATTCCCCAAGGAGTACAGATATTCTTTGTGACTCCTGATGGGCAGGTTAGTGCTCCTTCATACCCTGGGTATCTGCGCATTGTGAAGTTCTTGGATACGGAGAGTGAGAATGCCCAGAGTCGTCCACCTGCGTTTCTTCAGGTAAAAGGAAAATAATTTTCTCCTTTAATTAAATTTCAAGACCTGTCATTCATAAAACTTCGAAAGGCGATCTTCTTAAGTTCTTGTTCTTTGCCTAAGTATCTGTGTGAGAATACGAAGGATGTTACAGCTGTTGGAAAAACGGGTTTCTGCAAACATACATTTTTATGGCTTTTTCTGCAGAAGTCACCTCTGTATTCCCAGAGTTGAGTGCTGACTGTTCTGGTGAATTATGTTTTCTAAAGGAGTTGACTTAACATGTGTGTTCATTTCATAGAATTCACTTCCCTTTCCTTGCATAGAGAAGATGTGTTGATTCGCCTCTTGTCAGTGTAACACAGGCTAGTGCACTACCCTGTTCAGTCTCAGATAGAGATAAGGTATTGCATTTAGGACAACTAATAATTTGGAATTTGAGGGCCCATGTTAATCCAGGGTCTGAACTACAAGTAAAGGAAGACACAGCTTTTAGATTTTTTCAGTCTATGCTTCCTTCATGTGGGTGTGTTCTGTTAATGTACATGGTATGTCTGGTTGCTGACTTTGGATATCTCTCTTGCTGCCAAGATTGCCTGTTGGGAGTCTCATCAGCACAGCTGAAACTTGGAGGAGCAAACAAAAACTGCTTCCTGAGTTTGGGTCTGCTGGGTCACCTCCACCTGTATTAACAGTCTTCGGTGGTCAGCCAGCAACAGCCATACATTCTATATGTTCTCTTTGTCCTATCACATAAACCTATCTTGAGAGCTACAGGAAGTTGCAGGCACTGTGAATCCTGACTTGTCTGGCTTTTGTGCTTTTCACCTGTTTCTACACCTAAACCTTAAGACTAGGCCCGGCTGAGAGGCATCCAGCCTGAATTATAGTCCCATGAAAATGACTATTTTCTCTGTATTACACTGTCAGACCTAATCAAGAACGATATTTCCACAGTCAAACAGGTGTTTTGGTTTGCAATTTTTCTTTATTTCTTTTCAAGATGCCAGGAGGGGTTTTAATTTTTCTCAATCAACTTTATGGAAAATCAAGTTTATGATGCTTATGAGTACTTTCTGCCTGCCTTTCTTTTTCAAAGGGTTCTTTAATTCCTTTATGTACTTATCTTTTCTAGGTTTGTGACTGGTTGTATCCTCTCATGTGTAACCAGTCTCCTGTTCTGTGCTGCAATACTGGAGTCTACATGTTCCCTGACACAATGTCCCAGATACCAGGGTCCTATGTGGGAGTAGTGCTGTCTTCAGAACTTCCAGCAGCTGACAGAGAGCTGTTTGAGGATCTCTTAAAACAGATGTCTGACCTTCGAATACAGGTGAATTTCTGGGCTGCCTGTTTTAAGCCAATAAGGAAATGATCAATATATTCTCCCATTTACAGTTGTGTAAAACTTGCAAGTTCTGTGTCTTGCCTGGTAAGCTCACCAGTGAGAAATAAAGTAGCCGAGATGAAGCAGTATAGTAATGAAACTATGTGAGAAATGAGAATGAATCTCCCTGTGAGATGGGAGGATGGAAATTACTAAATTGTGAGCACAGAGGGGAATTTGAGCCAATTTTGTATATTTTCTCTATTTTTTCAAAAGATAACATAGGACCAGACTGGGTGAGGCTTTGAGCAACCTGGTCTAGTGGGAGGTGTCGCTGCCCATGGCAGGGGGGTTAGAACTAGATGATCTTTAAAATCACTTCCAACTGAAGCCATTCTGTGATTCTGTCACCCAAAATTTGTGTTCAGAGAAAGCACTTTTTTTTTCTCCTCTGTGTGCACACACATGCACACCTTGTCTGTGTAGTTTTGATGATGCCATTCCTGGAACATTCTGCCCAAATGTGTTTTCAGTTCAAATATGTTGAGCCACTTCAGAGAAGACCTGTAAAAATAGTGTGTGCCTCAAAAATCTGCCTTCAAATGGGATCTCAAAACAAATACATCTAGTGCCTTATTGTAGAAAGGTATTGACAGACAGATAAAATAGGAAAAAAAACCAAAAACATAGTCTAACAAAGGTGCAGTAGGATACAGTGACTGGAAATAAGGTGAAAAATGTTACTCTAAGAGCACTTGGAGCACCATTTTGGGAAGAATGCTAATGGATAATTTCTTAAAGCTCATAGCAAGTTTATATCTCTTCCTGAAAGATGGAATTTTGTTGCATCACCAAGACTTGAATGCAGGGATGATGAAGGACCAGTTTGCAGCGTGCCATGTGGGCAGAGTTCTGTTATAGTGTAAATCCTGTTAAGTTCTGCAAGGAATTTCACTAGAACAGGAGGCCACTAATTTTTACTTAAAAAGGAAATGTACTACAGAATTGTTTTCAGTGCAGGACTTACTGCATAAAATTCTGTCATCTTTCCTGCATAGAAGTAGTTCAAATTTGATATTTCATTAGTTCCTTATTGTCCTAAAATTCCATGTTTTGTTAATGTTCCCTGATACAATGTCACAGGTGCCAGGATCCCATGAGAGAGTAGGGTTATCCTCAGAGCTCCCAGGAACTGAGAGAGTGCATTTTGAAGATAAATTTAAACAGAAGTCTGGCCACAAAGTCCAGGTAAATTCCAGGACAGTGATTCCAAAATTTTGTAGTTTTTAAAAAAAAAAAAAAAAATTGCCACTGAAATATATGTAAACTGCTGAGATTCCAGACTTGACTGATAACAGCCATGTATGCTGTGCCCTGTGGTGGGGTTTTTTTGTTTGTTTGTTTGCTTGGGTTTTTGTTAAGAGCTCGTTTGGTTACTGCAGTAACTTTCACTTACATTTTGCAAATCAGCAGATTTCTGGAGTTTTAGAAGCAGTAATATAGCACAAATATTTCAAAGCTTAGTCTGATGGCCATGTAATGTACCTGTTTTACATAGTACTCATGAGGATCTAATAACTATATTTAATGTAATTACAGTATTGAGTCACCTGTCTTATTAGAGAATCCGTTTGTGCTCTTTAGTGTGGCCCTTAGAAGATTCGTTGACTGCTTTTCTACATAGTGACCCAAACTGTGATGTAACTGAATTGTATCTGGAACATAGTTTGGGTTTTTTGTATTGATTTTGTTTGTTTTTTTAGCTATAGCTAAGGTTATTTCTCTTGCCCACCCCCCAAAGAGTCTTGGTCACGTGCTACAGACATTTCTTGAAGATGAGATGTCACACTGCTGTCAAGCAGTAATTGATGACACAGTACATGTCAGTGATAAATTGTTAACCTTCTGAGTAGCAACTTTCAAAGTCGTAATCTACTCTTCTGTTACGATTGGTTTTGTCTTGTTTTACTGCAACAGTCGTCTTGGTGCAATACCCTGCTTTTATTTCCAGTAAGTATTTCAGAGGAATCTAAGAATTCCATGTAATATCAAATATTATTCAATATTGTGTATTCTAGTCTGCTTTTATTTAAACTCTAGACTACATTAAAAGGTTTTTTTTATTTCTATCCATAATTAACTAGAAGTGATTTCAATCATTGAAATGTTGGGGTTTTTTCACTTTTACATTGGAAAAGTCCTAAAAGAATCTTAACAAAAACCTAAATCTATTAGTCTGCTTTCTGTAATTAAAGTTTAATTATACGTTTTCTGTGAACTGTGTAAAGTGATGTTACGCTTTCTAGAAATGCTACGCAGACTGTTGTGGTGTTTGTTGTGTTTGAATGATTAACATCTACTCCAGAAACTCTAGTGTCTGATGTGAAACCTACTCACCCAACTTTAACTGGGGAGCAGTGTCATGCACAGCTTGATGTGTTCCTTGGCTGTGCCAGTCTGCAAAAGCATCAACAGCACATAGAATGAATTATCTCCTTTATTTTTGAATTTGGGAGGAAAGGCTGAGGAGCAAAACAACCAGAACAGCTGCATTCTTTTAGTGCAGCTGGATTCTCTGACTAAAGACTGTAGTTCCCATACTCAGTAACAACAGAGTTGACTTCTCTCTGAGAAGATAAAAATGATACATGGACAAGTGTCTTACCCTTTTTGCTAGTTAACCTGTGCTTTACCTTTTTCCTATTTATCTACTTGGCTATATGGTCATGTTGACAAGCAAATATTTTTATTGTAACTGGATGAAGAAAGTGTACACAAAACTGAGCTGTGTGATAAGCTTTTTTGAAAGCATAGCATTTCTGTCTAGAAGTAATTGAATCACAAACTTCCCTTGAGTTTCTTGTACACTTACCCAAGGAATGCATGTTGACATTATTTGGTAATGGATCTGTATAATCTAGAACGTCTAAACCAGAAATCCTCATGCTAAGTTGTGAAGTATAGATTCTCAGATGTTTACTTTCACTTGTTAGCCTTCAGAAGCCTCTAGTGATGCAGTGAACTTGCCTCAGACTGTACATATCCCACCACAACCTGAAGGAGCGGAAAATAGGAAAGAGTTGCCAGAATGGAGTGAGAAAGTTGCCCATGGAATCTTGTCAGGTACTGTTGTAATAAGAGGATCGTGTTGAATGTAAACCTCTGTGAGTAACATTGAAACAGTGCTTTCGCCTAAATGCAGGTGTACTGGTAGAAGCTGAGTGGTCAGAGGTACGTGTTCACCAGTTCCAGTTGTGATCATCTAAAGGATGCATTGATGGCCTTCATGAAAACAGAGCAGAATTTAAATCCGTTGCCAATGGCTTTGTTCATTGCAAACAAGTTAGGCATTTCGTTTGACTGTATGTTAGGATATTGCCCCCTGTGACTCAAACCACTGTGATATACAGGAGTAAAATTCTTCTAAGCAGTTACATTAAAGTAGGCACTATTGTGATTTCTGCAGATAATTTTTTTTTTCTCCCTCTGAGAACACTGGGAATATCCTCATGACCACCAGCTGATTGTCCTAATTATGACTCTGGTAGGAGGGCTAGCGAGTTGGGTTGTACATTTTTAGAATGTTAACATTGACATGTGCAGTTCTATCACTTCTGACCCAGCTGGGGCTTAGAAACCTTTCAAAAGCCTGAGTATATCTATTAAGCTGACATTTGGATGAGGGCTGGCTGTATTAAGTAAAGTGAATTGAAAAAAATGTGCACAGTGTGGGAGCAGAAATCACTTCAGGGAAAAGTATAATTGCAGACTGTGTAATTAGGCATGTTTATAAAATCAGTGTTGCAGTTTCCCTCAAGCAGAGGAAGAAAAGCTGTAGAAATTACATTCTGTAAAACTGTGCATTCTAAGAAAAATAATTTTTGCCTTGGAAGGTGCATCTTGGGTAAGCTGGGGTCTAATAAAAGGAGCAGAATATACTGGCAAAGCTATCCACAAAGGAGCTTCTAAACTGCGAGAACACATTCAGCCAGAAGAAAAACCTCTGGAAGTCAACCCAACTGTAGCAAAGGGACTTCATGTAGCTAAACAGGCTACTGGAGGAGCTGTGAAAGTCAGCCAGTTCTTAGGTAAAAATTTCCATCTCTAAGTATATTATATTTTTGCCTTAAATAATAAATATTCTGTAAAATGAGAGCTGGTTTCTCTAGCCAATGAACTAGAGGAGAGGTTGACCTGTTGAAAGCCGGTTTGGACTGTCTTAAATTTGGTATGCTTCTCTAAGTTTAGATAGTTAATTGAAAATGGTGCCTCTCTTTCTGCCAAAGTCGATAACCATGTATTTTAAAAGCTGTACTGTCACTGGTTGCTGATATATTGTACCACTGGACGATTTGTGTGTACCTGTTTAAAAACATGCCCACCTGAAACAAGTCTGTTAGACTATGTATAAACTTCCAGATAGAAACAGCTTGGTATTCAGAGGTGCTTGGTTAGCCCTCGCAGCTCTCAGTAACTCCATTCTGTTTTTATTGGCATTAATATTTATATTTAGTGCCTAATGACTCACCCAAGTTTAAAAGCAAATTGTGTTGGATGTTATAAAACTGCTTTGAAGAGGTGGAATTGTAAGAAATTGGGATTGTAAGAAACACTTCTCCAGAAGACAAGTCAGGAAAGAATCACAGATTGTTTCCCCTCTGCAAGTTGGGGATAACAAAGCAAAGGAAACAGTCGCTTGAAATTTGTGAGAGATGTGTATGTATTTCTTTTAAAGTGCTTTTTAGCTATAAGACCAACCTTACTTGTTTCTTAGGAACTGGAGCTGTACAGAATCTGGAGAGAAAAAAAAAAGGTTGCTTCTATATCAGTTGGATACTTAAGTATTGATCAAAGTCTGTCTTTCAAATAAGCATATTTAAATAGAAGCAACACTTAAGACTTCAGTGAAGCTTATTTTTAATTAGGTGTAAAGACTTCTAAGGAGAGATGTTCTGTGTTCTTACTAAATAATCTGCATGCTGTTGTTTTATGGTAGTTGAGGGAGTGTGTTCTATAGCAAGCTGTGTTGGAAAGGAGCTGGCTCCACATGTGAAGAAGCATGGCAGCAAATTAGTTCCAGAATCCCTAAAGAAAGATAAAGATGGCAAATCTACTTTTGATGGTGCACTGGTGGTAGCAGCAAGTGGAGTTCAAGGTAATAAAAATTCCTTATCGTCTTTGAATTACGTACTTTTCAATGCTATGAACTCAAGTAAGCTGTTCATTTTTACAGGGTTTTCAACAGTGTGGCAAGGTTTAGAAAGTGCAGCAAAGTGCATTGCTAAAAGTGTTTCAACTGAGACTGTAAAAACTGTCAAATACAAGTAAGTTATGTTTTTATTGGATTCATCATTGTGTCATCATGTTTGAATAATGGCAAAAAAAAAAAACCCAGCTTATGAAAGTGCAGGGAAGCTAACTAGAATACCTGCTGTGCTTTAATTAAGCAGCACACGGTAAGCTGCTCAGTGCGCAGTAATGAGCATCTCCTGTAAGTAAAAACATGAAATGAGTAAATGATTGTGGTCAGTATTTTTTTAGCTCTTTGTTTAGAAGTGTTGCAGCTTCGGGCTACGTTATAAATAATGGTCAGATTTATATCTTTGCTCTAAGGTATAATATTATTATGAAAAAAAGTTACTGGTTTAAACCTCTCAGCTCTGATCTTGAATTTATGTAAATTTAGCTAAAATTAAGAAAATGAGAACTTGTAATCAGCAGGTCTGACTAAGGAGGTACAAAAAAGAAAATGGTGTAAGGAAATATAAGGCATAAATAGCAATAACAGCTATAATAGGATAGTCTTGACTTGCAAAATACATACGGTCTTAGAAAAAGATAATAGAGGATAGCAACATTTGGCATTAAGGTGATGTTACGAAGATGATGGAAAGACCAAAGTTGAGTGCACGTACTGGGAGGTGCTGTGGAGAATAAGGGAATATATTGAAATGACTGAAAAATGTATGAAATACACCCCTCAAAATAGGTTTAATAGAAAGTGAAGGATAAGCAAAAGTTATCTAGACTACATGGAATCAGTGGCAAGTGTAGCAGGAGATGTTAAAAAGGATTAAAGCTGCATCCGGACTACTACTAGCAGAAGGTGACAAGGTAAACATCAGCATATAGCAGTAAGTGGATTGGCATGCAGGGTTTTGTTGCATTGCAGTTCAAATAGGAGGCCAGATAGTGCAGTTCTAGTGGGTGCTGCTTTACTGCTAATGTTTGTTTTCCGTAGGAACGTCAGGAGGTGTTGTAGTGGTACTCGTTTCACATAAATTCACATTAATGTTTTTGTTTTAGATATAAAAATAGGACATGTGGAGAACAGCCATCAACAGCCACCAAGAGTGAAAAACAATAAGTAATTAAATGTTGCAGTTAATTACAATAAAATTGAGAATATTTGATATGTGATCTTTGAAATCTGTCTGTATAAATGTACAAAAATTTTACATGATATCTCTTTTGGAAGCTGATCTATGTTTCAGTGGCAAAGAATTCTGCCACTCGGAATACTTCAGTGAGTCAGCTAAATTCCACTTAATGGAAACAAAGCTAAAGGGGCATCATCACAGTGTCTCTAGAACAACAAGCAACTCAGCTAAAACCTAGCTGCAACACCTTTGCAGATGGAATTATGTAGAGATGCTCATCATGTGTGCATGTTGATCAGCGCTAGGGGAAAATGTAACTTCAGAAGTAATATTTCTGCCAAAGTACCATGCTACTACCTTGGTGGGGTTTGTTATGATTTAAGTAACTGCAGTTATCTACAAATGCCCAACTTTTTTCTTAAAAAAAAAAACAAACAAAAAAAATAAATAAAAAAATGGTGTAATTGAGATAAAAAAATCAGTTATCAAATATCAAGAAATAGCTAGTCTATCTCTATTGGATAAGCTACAGTCTGTCTTTAAATGAGGTTACCTATTTTACTGATGTTAAAACTGTCTTATGATGTTCCTGAGGTGAAAATAACTAATCAAATTGACAAATACTGCACTTTTGTCGTGAGATTAATTCTGTGATCTGCAGATCTGATATTGGTGATTCAAGGCTGTTCCTCTATCAGAGAGTTAAAACAAAAAAAAAACCAACCCACTAGTTCATTTTAGTTGGCTCCATCAGTGGTTCCAGCCATTTTGGCATGGCTCCTATACTGATAATGCAACTGATTTTTGGCTTTTTTGATGTTCCGTGCTTTTCTCTCTAGCCTTATTTTGAGGTCCTCAAAGAATCTCATCATAAGAAGCACAGGGGAAAAGTAACTACTAACTGCCAGAATTCCGATGTTGCCAGAAATACTTCCCTTTGGCCTGGTTTGCCTGATGACAGTGCTCTCTGGGGAAATGCTGGGCTGCCCAGAAGAGCTGGAGTGACTGCTCTCACTATACTTTTGTGCTCCTTCAGCATGCTCTCTATGCTGGTGTAGATTTTTACCTTTCTTCGCAGTTGAGTAATTAATATGGCACTGCTGACTTGCCCCCTAAAGCATAAAGAACCTGGACCCACAGCCCAGTGGAGAGACCAGAAGTTCTATCTCCTAGTAATTTTCACCATATCCTCAGGGTATCTTTGAGCCTTTGGGGGTTTTGTATAACCTTTTTTTTTTTTTTTCTGACCATGATTCCCCTTTGCCCCTGTATTGATTCCAGCTTTTGTCAGATAAATTTTCACTGCAGAATGGAATTTATTTATTTTTGTAGGGACCTTGCTACCCTCCAACACAGGAGCATAGCTGTGTCAGCAGTGCTCTGTACCCAGGAGATCTGTTAGACTCTCTGGGTTAATTTGCTTGAGCACAGTGGTGCCCTACCTGAGTGAGTCTACTTTTGGGGCTATGAACTAACATGCCCATGTGTTGCTGTTACAGCAGACATAGGATCATATTATGCCATGCAGACACTGGCCAAGCTGTTGTAAGACAAGTTCTAACCCAGCACTATTCTGGCAGTGGTGGTACTAACTGAGAAAAAAATATGCCCGAGGTTCTTATGGTCCCTCTTTCTGTAACAGGTGAGAAGGTGGGACAGTGTTTGCCCTCTCTTCTCCTCAGTGCTGCCACCCATGGTACTGGCTGAGAAGGCTCCACAGCTGCAAGGGTCTAGATCTGAGAACTTACATGGGGATATAGAGGGTATTAGGAATTTTGCCCAATAACTTAGGTGAAAAAGTAGTTAGGGGTTACTGCACACAACTACTCCCTGCCTCCGTGGTTCTATAGATAAGCCTTCTATTCCTCAAAACTAGAGAGGAAGGACGGAGAAAGACTGGAAGGTTTTTTTTGAGGAAAAAGGGCGGAGGTGTGTTGGTATCTTTAAAGAGTAATCCATCTGATAGAGTAGCAGCCCTTACTCAAATGGCTTGGTAATTTTTAATTTTATTCTTTAGACATTCAGGCTGTGTGCTTATTAATCTTTGCAGTGCTTAAATTTTTTGCTTTCTAAAGAATTCCAGTAAGGATTAAAATACTAAGTATACAAATCTACAAAACTGCTGTCTTTCTTCAGGTATGGAGAGGATGCTGGCCATGCTACAGACAACGCTATGAATTCTGCAATCAATGTTGGTGTGACAGCATTTAACATTGATAATATTGGTATCAAGTCCGTCGTGAAGAGAACTGCAAAGGAAACCGGCCATGCTGTGTTAGATGAATATAAAGTATTGGATAATGAGAAGAAAGACAAGAAATGAAAGCAATAAAATATTTCTCAAAGCCTTACATTAGAGATGAAGCTTCCTATTTAGAAGTAACTACATTGCTAATCTGCAATTTAACACAAATCACACTGTCCTTCTCGAACAACGGTTACTTAATTTGATGTGAAAATGTAAAAGTAGGGAGGGCATTTGCAGTAGGAAAAATGAAAGTTGATTTAACTCCCCTGTTCTGTACTGAACAAGGGTTTTCAACAACTGGATCAGGGCTTTAGACAACTGGAAGGATATGAGTTTGCAGTTAGTAAACTTGCCTCTGTAAGCACTTTTTCAAAATACAATATGGAATAGTAGATTAATATAGAAATACTATTGTGAATATTTTTGTAATACTTTATATTTGTAAAGAAGGTGATGATACAGAGTGAACAGCACTACTGATTCTGAAACAAATGGGATTATTAGTTTGGGTTTTTAATTAACCTTAAGAGTTAGTTTTATTAAACCAGCCTTGTCTTATTTAATATGCACTACTAAAACAAGCTTTATGTTTCATTGTTTTGTAGAGTGTTTCCCTTTTCAGCTACCAAACAGGTAATCTTATCCAAAGTTCATGTTAGAAGTGAAAGATAAGCCTCAGGTAACTAGGTAGTTATTCCCTTTAAAATTTTTTATTTTGTTTTCCATGCAGCATATAAGCAAACCAAAGATATCAAGCATCTCTTCTAAAAAAGAGTATTTACAACTCTCTAAAAACCTGTTCTCCCATTGACTCCATGAGAAATATACAAAGATTCTTTGAAATTTAGATTTTTATGCAGAGAGGGTAAGTGTTTTTGCATAAATAAATTATTTTTCTGTAAAAACATGCTACAGATGAACTAGGAACTTCTGTGCATTCTATGCTTTTCAGTAAATCCAGAAAGATTCAGAGTACGTATCATGGCCTCCTAATGGAAGAGTATTTGCTTCAACAAGTAATTCTAACAGCCAGTGTCCTTTATTCTATTAAATTCATAGTTGCACGAAGTACATCTTTAAAGGGTATGAAACAAGCCCTTTTAATGAAGAAGTGTGTGTGGAATAGAGTAGACACGACTGTGTAGGTTTTTCATCCTATTCCTACTGCAGTGTGAAATAACTCCGTATGTAGAACCCTTGAGATGCTTTTACACTGCTACCTATTTAACAATGCAGTACTGAGTTTTAAAGCTCCTACACATTCTGATATTGGCTGGACCTGCATCAAACAGAACACCATTAATTTACAACTTATCTCCATTTCATGTAAATGGAGAGAATAACTATGAAGGGTTGTTAACAAATTGTATCTGCTATCAGATTGAAAAAAATGCAGTAACAATTAATGTCTATTGGAACGGTAAGAGGTGCACATTTTGTGGTAGCTCCCGTAGGTGTGTACTTAGGGTGGGAAGTGTGGGGGGGAAAAAAGGATCTAACCACTTGAAGTGTAACTGATTTATGGAAATAAAGATGAAAATAAGATTGCTTAATCTGTGCCTGGCCTTTTTATGGTGTGAAGCTACTGTATGGATCAGTGAGCAGAAAGATTAGGACTTCTGACCTAATGAAAGACAGTATTAGGGTATGTTACAACAGAAACTAGCCCATCAGTTACAGCTTAAATATTTCAAACTAAAAAGGTCTATCAGAAGTACAATACAAAAATTTCTGTTACTATAGTGTCATTTGCCGGCAGGTGTAACCACTTTTAAGGCTACTAAAGACTTCACAGTAGCAAAAGCATTTTTGTTGTTGTGAATTGCATTTGCCATAGGGGATATATGCATTTGTATCTTCTTTCTCCCTCCTGTTTTAGTTTGCTCATGCTCTTTAGTTTCATCTATCAGCCATCAGAAAAAGAAGTCATATTAAAACAGGAACTAAGATCGAAGTGTTACAATCTTCAAGAGACCAAGTTGTAGAATACTGAGGGGGAAAAAAAAAAAGATTCAATGCCACTGGATTCAAGCGGACATTATTGTCCTATTCAACCTGCTGTTGTTCTCCTGTACTCAGTCTTTCAAATTTGTCTCAAAGTAGATTAAAACTATTTTTTTTCAATAATGCCTACCCCTATGATCTTCCCTTTTACATTGTTCAGAAGTTTAGTTAATTCTCACTGCCGAAAGTATTATACTAGTGAACTTAATGATGCTTCAGCTGTCACTTACCCTGTGTCAGCTGTCACTACTTGGGCCCTGAGCAGCAACTCCATAGGCTTCTCCCCACTTCATCCACCACACACCAGCCTTCGCACACCTACTGCCTTATCTCAGCTCTCCCTTTTATACGCTCTACATACTAAGCTCCCTAAGCCTCATGTCTTCAGTTTATTTTCTATTCCCAGCTTTGTTTTGCTTCTCCTTTAAACACGGAACATCTTCTGATGTAGGGCAGTCCTAGAAGTATTCTTACTAATGCTGATTACTGAGTGAACTGCTACCTGATTTCCTAATGCACTGCTATTTCTAAATTAACTTATTCAAAGCCTTTTCTGCGACAATATTGGTCTTGAATCCTGTCTTGAGAAGATTACTTTTAATGACCTCTAAGTCATTCTAAGCTACTGCTGTCTCTGACATCATCATCACTCTGTAGGTATAAACCACTGTTCTTACTTCAAGTCTAAAACTCTGCATTTGAAGAGGTTCTTCTGGATTCTAAGAGCTGGTTGGTTGGTTTGTTTAATGCTGATATAAAAACACCTTGGGATAGCTTATTTCTGAATATTCCCTGACAAACTAAATCTGGAATCCTTTTAAAAGAATTGGTAAGACTACCTTCCACTAAAACATGCTGATGAGCACACTATAGGGCAGTGCAGGTTGGAAGGGACTACAGGAGATCCCAGAGGTCAGTAATCCACCCTCCTTCCCAAAATGGGTCCAGCTGGAACACAATGCTTTGCACCAATTCTGCTTGTGTTTGGTTATCTCCAAGGATGGATGCTTTACAACGTCTCTGGGCAAACTTTACCAGAGTTAGTCTTGGCAAAGGTAAATATTTCTCCCTAATACTGAGCCAAAAATTTTTATATGTGCTCGGGTGCATTACTGCTTATCTTTCTGTAGTGCACACTGGAGAAAAGTCAGACCTCTCCTTCTCTACACCCTCCTCTTACATAGCTGTTGACAGCACTAAGATCTTTTGATGCCTTCTCTTCTCCAGGCTGAGTATACACCATATGCACCAGTCACTGACCTAAGGCAGCCCTAGGGATTTGTTTGGGAGCCCAAAGCTAAGCACTCCAGCATGTGATCCCACAAGTGCTGAACAGAGTAGAAGAACCAGCTCCCTCAACCTCCTGGCTGGGCTCTTGCTAATGCAGCCAGCCTAGGAAGCTGTTGGCCTTTTTTGCTGCAAGGTGTATTCCTGCCTCCTGGTCAGCTTGTTCACTGGTGGCCCCTGTGTCTTTTCCTGTGACGACGTGTTCTAGTTACTGCCCCCAGCCTGTACAAATCCATGAGCTTTTCCCATCCCAGTTGTTGGACTTTGGATTTTCTTTTTGTTGAATTTCATTAGGTTCCTCTCAGCAGCTTGTTTCTCCAGGCTGCAGACATCGCTCTGAACGGCAGCCCTGCCCTCCTGCATTGTCACCGCTCCCCTCCATTTGTCATCGTCGGCAAACTTGCTGAGAGCGTACTCCGTCTTCCCGGCTGTTAATAAAGCATTAACGGCATTGGCTCAGGTATTGATCCCAGAGTCAAGCAGTCATGCTGGCAGACTGCCACACTTCAAGCCTGATGGCCCGGCCAATTTTCCAGCAACCTTATTTCCCAGTATCCAGTCACCAGTTTGGCTATAGAGGTACTATGGGACACTAGATCAAAGTCCTTGGTAAAGTCAAAATATGCAATATCCACCAGTTTTCCCTTGTCCACACAGCCAGTTCATCACACCCTAGTTACTGCTGCTAGAGACTTAACTACTTCTTTGTAAAACTTAATGCCATAATCCAAATGTTTGTCTTCAGCAACTGGTCTACCTTGTTTTTAAGTAGCTCTCCCTGTTTACTGCCTTCACATAATCCAAAGACATGTATTAAGTATAAAATTCTCTTTTCAAACCACATCGTGTTGTGACTAAGTTCCCTACCTTTTCTTCCTCAAAATTTTAATATCAAAAATAACATTCAAAGCCTTATAAACAGTGAAAGTACTTTTTATAAGTCTCTATGTATCTGTTTTAACCTATTTATCTGGAATAAGGAAATAGAGGAAAATTCTCATGTGTTGCAGGTGTCATTATGTTACTGCCACAATTGTTAAAAATATTGATGGTCTGAAGTTTTACATACTCACACCAGACATCAGTCCACAAGGATTTTGCCCTTCCGCTCCCCAAACCATCCACTGAAGCATAATTACACCTGCTGTCCTGTGACAACCCAACCCATGTAGTTTGGGCTCATCCTTATGTATACTGTGACCTAGTTCCTGAGAGCTTACCTAGTTAGGGCACCTAGTAATTCCTGAGTTGAGGCAGGGACCTGGAAGCATCCTGGAGAGGAGGTCAAAGAAGTCTCCTGGGGCAGAGACAGCACACTGTGTCCGGGATACAGCCCTCAGTTCCTGAGCTCTCTGTTCTCAGACTTCCTTGTGATTCCAGGGCTCTTTTTGAGCTCTCTGAATGTGTCCTCCAATTGAGAACTATTCAGCAGGCTGGTTAAATTAATCTTGAAGCAGTTCTTCAAAAACACTGATGACAAGAAAAATGGTTACTTTTTAATACCGTTGCTGTTACAATTCAGAACGTTTAGTTATCAATGCTAATCTAGGTCCAAGTCATTACTTACTGTTTTCAATATGTATCCTAAAAAGGTAGCATTCAGTAAATCCAGAAAGCAAAAGGAGCAGCTAAATTTAAATACAGTTGCAGTGCAGCACACTTCCAAATTTGTTTCTTGATTAAAGTATTTCAGACAGTTTCGAATTCAATCCACACCTCAAGTGATAATTCACTGATTAGATCATAGCATCAGTTATAACTTGAGACTGTCAAAAATCACCTCCTGCTCTAATATATATCAGACCAGTGAAATTAAAGTGACTTTTGCTTCTTACAATCAAGCTTCTCACTCTCCATCCTACTGCTCTACCCCTAAATGCTAGATCCTGCTGCATTAGGGACCCTGCTGTTGCACCATCAGTAAAGAGTTAGATTGGCCTATTCCCGTGTCACACCCTACCACTTTAGAACTAAAATTCATAAAATTCCAGGAACGACTTTAGGATGGCAATGCTGATTTATCCTATGTTAAAGTAATGGTAATACATAACATTTGTTTTAAACTTTGAAAGCAGTGCCTCTGTTACCCTAAAGAGCCGTAGGGCTACTGCTTTGGCTTGCTACTCATGCAACAGAACTACCTGAACTGAAAAACTATATCCTTTGGGTTTTTTTCATAGCAAAATTACAGTCCATTTCTAGTGAGCACTGGGTCCCATGAAATGGTAAATTGATCTCAGAGCACACTAATCACTCCCAGATTCACCCTGTCCCTCTCAGCAACTCTGGAGCTTTTCTGGGCAGCTGGTGAGCCATTTCAGCTCCCTAAGCAGCAGAAACTGCAAACATTAAACATTTTCCCTGATGTAAGTTTTCTGTTTCATGACCTGCACTGGCTCGCTGAAGAGTTACACGAATGTCAGAGAAGGCAAAGGGAAGAGTGTGACAGAGGTGATAACCACTCTTGCAGGATTAAGCTGTTACACTTATTCAATCCACCTCATAAAGCTTTATACCTTGAGAAAGCCATGAACTGATCTGAAATTGCCTTTTTGAAAAAACTCATGATCAAACATTTTTTAAGCATAAATCCAGAGCACTGTAAGGTAATCGTTAGCTAGTATATATTGATGAATTGACTCCATTGACTTGATCAGTGATGATTAAGACCAAGTATTCTAAGCTCTTCTGCACTGTCTCAAGCTAGGTACTTGCAAACTCAATGCACAGCAAAGATCACAATTATGAAGGGTGCTAAAATACCAGCTAGTCACTTTTTCAGACCAGACCTGGCTATGCTGTGCCTGCCTTCACATGTGAGTCAAAACATTTTTTTAAAACCGTGCTACTTTCCATCCAAACAAGGTGTTAAAAAAAAAATAAGTAAACAAATCTGCACACACTTGTGTTCCCCAGGTTATGAAAAGCTTAGCATCAACAACTCATCCTGCATGGTCAAAACTCTTTAACTGAGCCAAAACCGTATCGTATTCTTTCTGTTAATTGCTGGTGCTGCCCGAACGACATGCTGGGAAATTTCCCTGGATAGAGGCAAGAAAAACCGGGTCGAAGGAGTTGCTGTTGGAGCAG
>VWZK01005666.1:0-64538 GCA_013396935.1 Baryphthengus martii | reverse complement strand
AAATGGCGGCCGTAGCCTCTGGAGGGGGGTGTTCCAGACCTCGGCCCTGCTGTGCCGGGAACACGGCTGGTCCTGGAGAGAGAGCAGCGCGGGGCATGGCGAGCGGTAGGAACAGCTGGCCAAAGGGCTGGGACTGGCACAGGGAGCCTCAAGAAATAAGAGAAATCGTTTCAGCCCGAAATGAGGCTGGTGCTGAACGGGCAAGGAAAATAGGAGTGGGTGCTGTGGTTTAACCACGATTGGCAGCTAAATACTATGGAACTGCTCACTCACTTGCCTCCCAGTGGGGTGGGGGAGAGAATTGGAAGGTTAACAGGGAGAAAACTTGTGGGTTGAGAAAGACAGTTTAGTCAGTAATAAAAAGGAAACAGAAACAAACAAATGAAAAGCAAGAGATGCAAAACCCCAGTTTCTTGCCACCAACTGACCAATGCCAATTCCCGAAGCAAGGAGCTCTGGCAAACTCCAGACCCCCAGGTTTTATTGCTGAAGATGACATTNATTTTTAAGCATAAATCCAGAGCACTGTAAGGTAATCGTTAGCTAGTATATATTGATGAATTGACTCCATTGACTTGATCAGTGATGATTAAGACCAAGTATTCTAAGCTCTTCTGCACTGTCTCAAGCTAGGTACTTGCAAACTCAATGCACAGCAAAGATCACAATTATGAAGGGTGCTAAAATACCAGCTAGTCACTTTTTCAGACCAGACCTGGCTATGCTGTGCCTGCCTTCACATGTGAGTCAAAACATTTTTTTAAAACCGTGCTACTTTCCATCCAAACAAGGTGTTAAAAAAAAAATAAGTAAACAAATCTGCACACACTTGTGTTCCCCAGGTTATGAAAAGCTTAGCATCAACAACTCATCCTGCATGGTCAAAACTCTTTAACTGAGCCAAAACCGTATCGTATTCTTTCTGTTAATTGCTGGTGCTGCCCGAACGACATGCTGGGAAATTTCCCTGGATAGAGGCAAGAAAAACCGGGTCGAAGGAGTTGCTGTTGGAGCAGCGAGAGGCGAGAGCTGCTACGCAGCGGGCAGGTGGAAGGGCGCAGTGCGCGTCTCGGCCNATAAGAGAAATCGTTTCAGCCCGAAATGAGGCTGGTGCTGAACGGGCAAGGAAAATAGGAGTGGGTGCTGTGGTTTAACCACGATTGGCAGCTAAATACTATGGAACTGCTCACTCACTTGCCTCCCAGTGGGGTGGGGGAGAGAATTGGAAGGTTAACAGGGAGAAAACTTGTGGGTTGAGAAAGACAGTTTAGTCAGTAATAAAAAGGAAACAGAAACAAACAAATGAAAAGCAAGAGATGCAAAACCCCAGTTTCTTGCCACCAACTGACCAATGCCAATTCCCGAAGCAAGGAGCTCTGGCAAACTCCAGACCCCCAGGTTTTATTGCTGAAGATGACATTACATAGTGTGGAATATCCCTTTGGTCAGTTGGGGTCAGCTATCCCAGCTATGCCCCTTCCCAACTTATTGCTCACCCCCAACCTACTCACTGGTGGGATGGTGTGAGGGGCGGGAAAAGCCTTGACGTGTATGCACTGCTCAGCAATAGGGAAGACATCAGTGTGTTATCAATGCTGTTTTCATTACAAATCCAGAACAGCACCATATGAGCTACTGTGAAGAAAATTAACTATCCAAGCTAAAACTAGTACACTGGGATTGGAAGCTATGATGGGGTAAGAATGGAAAAGACTTATATGGGTGCCTGCCTGTTTGGGGGAAGAAGAATCAGATGCTCTTTAAACACACTTGTTTCCACAATGTTAATTAAAACTGGAAAGCCACATTTCACTCTTGTCTACTATTAGTAAATATCTCTGAAACCTACAGAGAAGGTACAGTATTTTTATTGTGCAGTTGCCAGAGAAGATGAGGCCATGTTTCTGCTACCAGTTAGTCTCTTTGCTTAAGCAGCAAATGTTTCTGTGCTCTGGTGATGGTGGCTCACACAATGATGAGAATCTAGGTTGGTTTATTTCCCAGCTTGCTTAGGAAGTTATGCATTTTCCCCAGTGTTAAAGGACATGGTTGCCTTTTGAATGTTAATAAATTAAAAGCTGGAAAATATTAGAAGCTCCCGTGCTGCCTTAAGTCAGACCCTTAATACTGAAATTTCCCTGCCATTTTCAGACATTCTATTCTATCCTGATTTTTCCACTGGACAATGGTTCTTCCCATATCTGGACTGCAGATTCTCCTCAATCTAGTCCTGCAGTTGTGGACTTTATAAAAGGTTTATTCACTAATGGGAAGGGGGAAGCCAATATTAACAAAGTCAGAATGGTTAGGCAGCTTCTATGTTCAACGTGGAAGCAAATGTCCTTTTACTAAGTGTCTTGAACAGTAGTATGTCAGTGTAATATATCAGTTAATCCTCTTCATGCACCAATTCTTTTAGCTGACGCACAATGCTGATATTATAGGTATTCTGGTAAAAAGCAGAATGGCATTGGCATTGTTTCACTGCTCTGATTTATTTTTTTTAATTAATAAAAACCTAGATTCTTTCTAGTATCCTTAAGAATCTACTCCAAGACTGGGCCCAAAGCCAAGCACACGTTGTGAAGTGTGGACTTATTTGCCGATGAAAGAAAAAAATCTATTTAATAAAAACTTTTATTTTGATGGCATGACAGTAAAAGACTTGCTGCTCCAGGTGGATTCTGCACCTGTTTCCCATCTGTATCCTGTATGTACAAATAGCCTATCCCGTTATTACCGATTTCACAACAGTTGTTTACTCAACATAACTGTTAGTGACCAGGCTTGTTAGACATCTGCAACTAAACCAGTGGCATCTGTAGTTAATGAACAGAGAAGGGCTCTTTGAAGGTGTGATTCATCTGACCTACTTTGAGTGGCTGGCTTAGCATGAGGTGACTCACACCCTGGGAGGTGCCTGCTTCTCTCCGATGGGTATAAAGCAAGCTGAGGATGACTCCCTTGCAGATAGATGTCTGCATTCTTTCACAGCCAGCTCACCCTCATCTTTTTTTTTAACCGACTTATTTGATGATTGTGCCATTTAGGCAGTTTGCTGACAGCCCGCCTACCGTTCTCATTTAACACTCACGAAGAAGAGGTTTTTACTTCAAAGAATATAGTTGAATCATCCGTGTCTGTAAGGGGTCTGTACCTAAAGCTCCTGGTGATTCTCCATGGTTGTGGATGTAGTACTGTGAAATCTTCCAAAGGGTTTAATGAAAGTCAGCTTCAATCTGACTTTGATTTACTGTAATCAAGATTCAGTGCAGGTTTTGATTGGGAAATGTCATGGAAAATGTTTCAGAGAGAGAGAGAGAGAAGGCATGTAATACCACAGAATGCTTCTTAAAGAGACAAAGGTCTTAAAGCCATGTATTTATGCGTGTCAACTACTTACTAACGTTGATGGAGTTGCGTCTTAATTCAGCCTGTGGGATTTCAGCTTCTGTGGCTTTCCTGGCAAAGAGAGCTGCAGCATTTTACCAGCACACTGCTGACTGCAAGTGTCAGAAGTCTGTAGCTTTCAATACTGTAAATACTCTTCCCTGTGGTGCCTTTTGCACCGTGCAGTATTGTTTCTGCTTTTCTCGTGGGTTCTGAAGGTGTCTGTAAGTTTTGTCTTCTACAGGATTCAGTAAAGGTCTGCCATGTTAGAGAGCTGATGCCCCAAAATGGATGATTTGCCTGGAGCTTCTGTAATGTTTCACTGGTTTCTCTCTCCACTGTAGAAAATGGCTTAGGGCAGCCTTTTGCCTGAGACATCTACCCAGATCTGGGTAGCAAAACGTTCAGGAAAATGACTTCTGTCCTAAGTGCCTGTCACTTTGAAATAAAATAATGCCTGTACACTGCCTTAAAATTAAACTTAGCAATTTTTTTCTCTTCTGAAATAAAATAACACCTGTACACTGCCTTAAAATTAAACTTAGCATTTTTTTTTTCTTCTGTCATTTCAATCACAGCTTTCTTATCCGAGCTGTGCTTTTTTTCTGTGCTCCTCAAGAGCTTTCTTGTTATGCTTAGTATGCAAGGGTGTAGTTAAGTTCCCCTGAGGACTTAAATGTGAGCTTGCAGGACTTGTGGGCTTTCTTCTGTGATGAATATAAATTGTCCATTGACATGGGAAAGATTCATAGGCCTTGAATATGTCCAGTTATGTTTAACACATGTGAGGTTTTGCAGGTAAAGGACCAGCCCGGTCTCTGGGCAGGCAGCTGTACGCAGCTGCATTAAATCCACACTAGCGGATCCATGGCATGACCATCAGTTCCTATCACAATTAGAAATAACTCAAGAAATGGAAAATACTCCGATACATTGAAAAGCTGAAGTATTTACCTAGTTGGTCAAAGTGATTTATTTTTACATCCTTTCTCTGTCAGGGCGGGGACTGTGATTTACTGCATATACACTGACTAAAATAGAGAGGTTCCACCCCAGCTGCTTTCTGGATACTATTGGAGTATTAAATGTTTAGTAATAATTACAATCTTTTAAAAAATGGGTTTCAGTTGCCAAATGAAAATAAGACTTTCTGTCAGTGTTGCAACTATAATCTGACACCTGACAATTTATCATTTCTGTACACATTTTCATCAGGACAAAATATAACTGGAAGTTGGCTGGCAGTTTTGCTAATGGTGCAGAAAGAATAATAAAATCTAGTATAAGAAATGTTGTGTATAGTCTTGGAATGGTAACCAAAATTAAAAACTGAAAACACTGGATTTAAAGAACTCATTCTTACTGTGTTATTCCTCTGCATCCATCTAAGCACCTAGTTAGGATTTCTTTGAAAAGAACAATTTCATTTTGATCCAGCTCAGCTCTAGTTACAGCTTTGACTATGTCTAATTTTCAGTGTTACTTCCTCCCAGAAATCCCATTTTAACATTCACTGTCATTATAATTTCCTCTTTTCCAAACACTGAGAGGTTGATCAAAATCTGTTTTATAGAAACCTTATCTATTTCTGTTGGAACAGTACCAGCAATGTAGTAAGATTTTGTCTTTCTTCTTCCTAACCATCTGCCTCTTCCGTTTGGAGTGGGCGCAAACAGGCAGCAGCAATCAGATAGCCTTTGATTTTCCTTCATTTAAACTTTTTGACTTGTGTTTCAAGTCTGTCTTTTGCTGGGGCTTTCACCACACCTTTTTTGTCTCCAGCAAGTTACCAGTGCTTTCGTTATTTCCTTGCCTATGTCCCTGCTCACTAATTTAATGTCGGTAGGGACAAAAAGCAATGGAGCAAGGAGATATTGGAAGACCCTCCTCTCCCCTGCCGTTCAAGATGTCTGTCTTACTATCCTCCAGTGTGTTTCTTGCACTAAAAACTTACTTGAGTAATTATCTTAAATTACTTTTCTTTACATTTCTGTGCTATTTTGGTTCTTCAGCCCTCTTTAATACCAGGCATACCTCTTCTGCTTCTTAAGATCAGTTGGTTTGTTTCTGCTTCTCCGGCTTTCAATGGAAATCTGATGTTGCAAGCTATGGAAAAGAAATGTCACCAACTGAATGTGAGCATGAAGAGTGCAAAAGGTGATACCATTTCTTAGTAATCAACTCTATCATCAGAGCTTTGATTTCTCATAGGCTAATTAACTATTTCTTGAAGAGCATTCCTCATTATGAACGTGTTCAGAAAGACAAGGTCCGTGTTGACATGGAAGTGTCCCTTTGAAGTAAAACCCACAAAAAAATAGAACAGGACGATGATTTTCTCTCTTGCATGTTTTAGTGAGAGAGACTAAGATTTAAAAAACATCATATTGGTATTGTAAAGCATTTTCCAAAAGGCCTTATTTGCAGAGTTGTGTTCTCAGTTATTTTGAAATATCTCAATTTGGGCACTGAAAAATGGAGGCATCCAAGAACCATTGGTTATTTTTTGAAATCTTAGCCTTTAAAACTTAGCTTTAAAAGGATAAAACCACAAACTGCTCTCATAGTACGGTGTGTTGTGCTTTGCTTGCGCCTATGCTGATGTGGGCCAACTCCAGAGATCGCACAGGCAGGAGCATTTCTCTGTAGACATCTTCAAAAAGAACCAGGCTGTTGACATACATAAATATGGTCAGTAATTTAGTTAGCAGTAATTTCCTCTGGGTGTGCTCGAAATCATATGATTCCTTGTAGCCTGCTAAACTAACATCTTACCACTTATCCAGGATAAGAGTCAATCAGCATGTTATCTGCAGCATGAAGGTGACTCTTATCAAAGTCCTGCTAGCTTCTGCTTCAGGTCATACCTTCCAGGGCAGAAAGAGCCTGGTTTCCATGGTACTTGTCTGCTGCCTGACCAGGATACAGAAGTAATCAATGGGCAAAAATGTATTTTCCCATGAGATTTAGTTTAAGGTACTGAAAAAACCTGGCAGCTTTAGCTCCCATTTTGGGTTTGTTGTGGTTTTGGGTTTGTGGTTTTTTTGTTATACTCACCGTACTTTAATCACTGCCTTTGTTTTCTGATAGTCATAATACATGGTATGCTTTGATTGATTTTGTTATGGGTACAATTTAGAAAATTGCTATTAATCACTGAGCAGTGAGTCAACATGAAGAATTAATTCAGAATTTCAAATAGGACACCTCTCAGACATATTCTTGTTTCAAAAAATATATTCCTTGGGCATCTTCTTTAAGATGAAAAATTAAGGACACAGTGTCTTCTTTATATTTTTTAAATTCTGTTTATGTGCCAGACAGTTATTAAATTGTAGGAAATGTTGTTCTTGTTATTTTAGGGAAGTAATTTTATTCACAAAGCAGGAACACTTCTATTGTTGTTAAGGCATTGTATATCCAGAGAGAAAAAATGCATTAAAAAAGCAAGATGATATAATTACTTAGGAAAGACCAAGAGATAATCTGAAAATATATGTGATTTATTCTTGTCAATAATGGAGTTAATGCAATAGCCAATTTATTGACTTCTCTAAATACCACAGGCAAATGCTTGAAATATCAATATTTGAACTGAAAAACACTGTAACAGAGCTGGAAAAAAGACTTAGCAGTGTTGAAGACGAAGGTAAGTAAATTACAACAGAGTCTTACTAATTGATTAAGAAACACAGAAAATTAAAACTTTTGGGTAGGCCCTACGGAAATACAAATCTTTATTTTAAATTCAAGTTTTCCCTTTTCAAACATGACTGTTATTCGTGTGATGTTGCAGATGTGAAATTAAGGAATGCTATATGCCACTATCTTAAGCTTTTTTTGTTAATTATTCATGAAACTATGAATAACATGATTTCACAGAGTTGGTTAATATTCTGGCCACAATAAGCCCAGTGAAAATTTCCGTTGATTTATATTTTCAAGCTCTTTTGTATGCAAAGATCTACATTATGGGGATTACTAACTGCAGACTTTCCCAGTCAGCAGAAAAAAAAATGGGAACCGTTCAAAAAAATGCTAACTTTTACTTGAAATGCCATGAAATAATCTGGGAAATAGAATAATTTATAATAATAAATAGAATAATAGAATATTTGTGTCCAAGGTAGTGAATGGAAAACCAGATATGAGACCCAAGTGGAACTGAACAAACGTCTGGAAAGGCAAATTCATATTCTTCAAGAGAAGATGGAGCTTATTCGTGGAAATCCAGCAGGTAGAAATGGATATTCATAACTGATTTTCAACAGAAATAGTGATTATGTGTTGAAATGGTATCAATGGCTCATTTCTGCTTATTTGTAGATAAATTGTCCATTGTTCGCACCTTTGATCAAATGCCTGTGGTGAGTACTGTGGCATTTACATGGTTAGCAACAAATAGCAGTGTAATTGAAGAACTTGTGTAATCTTTGTTTTCTCATGACAAAAAATAACAGCAGCCTGGTCTAGAAATAGTCCTACTTAACTTTTTTGTTGTTTCAGAGATGCAATTGCTTATAAATTTATAGAGTAAAATCATCAAGTAGGAGGTATGTAAAACCTGAATGTTGGGAAGAATCACGTAGTAAAATTTATAACTTCACTTGTTTTTAATGAGTGAAGGTTGTGCGATTGAACCTGCAGTAAGTCCTATGACACCAAGTAGCTGAACTAATTCTATGAATAAATGAAAAAATGTTAAATCTTGATCACAAAATCATGGCATCATTTAATATTTGGCCACTCTCGCAATAAAGTAAGTGTTTTCTTGTGATCAGATGGAATTTTGTGTGTTTCAGTTTGTTCCCGTTGCTTTTCGTCCTGTCACCGGGCACCACTGAGAAGACCCTGGCTGCCTCCTTTTCGTTCCCTCCCATCACATATTTATACACATTCATAAGGTCCCTCTGGGCTTTGTCTTCTCCAGGATGAACAGTCCCAGATCTCTCAGACTTTCCTCATCTGTCAGATGCTCCAGTCGCTTAATCATCTTCACAACCCCGTGCAGGACTTGCTCTAGGAAGTCCGCATCTTTCTTACACTGGGGAGTCCATAACTGGATCCTTACCTTCAGGTTCTCTCTACAGTGACAGGGATAAGGGACAGATCACCTCCTACAACCTGCAGGCAACATCCTTCCTCATGATGCTGAGGTGGCCGTTGGCCACCGTTTGCAGCAAGAGTGCATTGCTGGATCTGGTCACCTTCTTGCCCACCAGGAAGCCAAGGTCGTTCTTTGTGAAGCTGCTTCCCAGTCATTTGGCCCCCAGTATATACTGGAACCTGGGTTTATTTCTTCCCAGGGGCAGGACTTTGCATTTCGCCTTGTCAAACTGAACTTCATGTAATTCCTCTCTGTCTGTTTCTGCAGCCTGTTGAGGCCCCTCTGGTGACAACAAAATCCTCTGGTGTATCAGTTGCTACTCCCAGTTTTGTATCAACTGTGATAACATAGTTGAATAGTTGCAGTAACACTTTGTAACTCTGTAGTTACAGAAAAAAATCCTCCTTGTACAGTCAGTTTTTGCAACACTGAAGGATGCATCTATTTTAATTTTTAACATTTTATGCCTTAATACGCTCATATTTCATGACCTGTATTTCAAGAAAGCATAAAACATTTTTCTGCAATCTTGAGGGGAAAATGACAAGAAAAAAAGTGTTTAGGCAATTTACTCTTCTTAAGTAGTAAATGAAGTGAAAACAATTTTAGATTCAGGACTACTTTTTCCTTAGTATGTCATCTGCTGAAGTCTTACTTTGACAACTTTTCTGCTGCTTAGTCACTTTCAGGAATAGAGAAGGTAGATAAAAATGTGGCAATGCCTTGTAACATAAGAAGAAATAATGAACAGGATGAAGCTGGGCTGTAATGATTTTTATTCCAGTTGCTTATGCTTACGGAAGTGTTTCCATCTTACTTTTTTTGTCAGATTCTGAAGATAAATGAGAGTTTACTGAGCCTAGAGGAGGCTGCATGCCCTGTTAGTGGGAATGATTATCTGTTGTAAGCAGAGTATGAATAATTAACTGCTCTTTCTGATTTGATCCATTGCTTTCAGATAATAAACATTCTTGCCAGCTTTAGTACTGTCTTAAAGACTGTGATGTTTTCTAGATTGACAGGATATTTAAAACAAACAAAACCCAGCTAATTAATAAGGTAACAACATCTTTCTCATCCCTCTTTCCTGGAGGGAGTTGATTTGAAAATAAAACTGGGATTATGTTTGAAGAAAAGTCTTTAAGACAGAACATTCATCTAGAACATTTACAGTAGAGTCTGCTTCAGACAATGTTATTCCTGTCAGCCTGTAAAGCAGAGACTGGCATGCATGCTTACAGTATCGGAAGTGTTTATTTCCATCCAATTGCTTGTATTCTCTTAACCAATCCAATTATACCTTGCCAAGCACTTGAAGAGTCATTGCCAGTGAGATAATCTCCTTTACCAGCAGCGGGCTGCACCAGTCCAGCACCTTTCTAATGCCTGCTAAATACTGCCTTGCCTCCCACCTATGAGCTGTGGTTCTGAAAGGTTTGGTTACTGTTCCCAGAAAGGAAGGAATGACAGCACAACTGAAAGATTCACACTGTCAGAAGGAGTTTAGAAGACAGTTTGGAGAGTCCTAGACTTAGTCAGTGACACCTAGGGAAGTCTGGAGCCCATATGCCATGCCGTAGCGGGGGTTTCTGCAGTTTTAAGTCCTTCTTTCAGCCTTCCATCTTAGAGTGAATGCGTTCTTCTGTTTGCTAGCCAGAGGGGAGGGGGGGAAATTGTGTAGGAATTTAGTGAAATGTTTCATTTTTTCAAGTTTTGGTTTTCAGGAGATGGAAGGATGGGAAGAAAATAGATGTATTTTGTGGGCTTTGCTGGTTTTTTTTTTTATTTTTCACTGAAAAGTCAATGTGTATTTACAGATACTTGTGGAGAATGCAAAGTTGCTGGTTTTTTCTTTTAAATTTTAGGAGATAAAACATTGGTAAAAATATTCTCACAGATCATTTTGTGGTATTTAAGCATATAGGTTTATCCAAGTCTTTTTTATGTTTTTGAGAGTTGTTCATGGGGGGAAAGGGGGATATTTAGCTTCTCCACAGATGAGAATAAAGAGCAGATGTGGTGAGTGGGTGTAGAAAAGCAAAGAGCTTTGCAGCCAGTCATCAATCTACATTTGTTCAAAGTAAAAATGCTGAGAGTGGGTATGTATAAAATCTTTGTGTGTGTTAAATCAAAAGTACACTGTGATATTCAGCTTTCAACTTGCAGTTGCGTATGAAGCTCTGTGGAGTGATAGCGAAGTGATTCTTCCAGCGGGATGATACGATTTCTGTAGTACGGCAACAGTACACAGTAGATTTTATTTTGAGCAACATATTTAGAAAATTGCATAGTATTTGCAAGTCTTCTTAACCTATGTTTTCAAGGAAGTTAGAATTATGCAGTTAGAATTATTAGAAGGACCTGTAATAATTCTTACCTTCTTAGGCAATTCAGCTGTCTTTAATGGAGGAGGTATCCAAAAGATACTCAAGAGATTTCTCACTCAGCTAGTCATTTAAGGTCCTACCATAGTCAAGAGAAAGAGAAAAACATGTCTGTAGAGTAATTCATCCCATTTAGAGAGAAAGGTAGCATAAAATATTTTCTCGATATCAAGCACTGCAGGGAAAATAAAAAAAGATTAGTCATCAGGGACCCTGGCAGTCAGCAAGCTATAAAAACCTGAATGAAGGAGAAGAATACAAATGCAAATTCTGGAGTGATGAACAAGGAAGCACGGAGGATTTTCTGTGCTGATAAATTGCAGTAATAGTTGCAGATGGCTTACACTATTTTTGCTTTAGAATTAGACTTGGACTGTTGAATGATTCCTTGTTATTAAAAACAACCCTTAAACCATCTAAATATACAATTATCATTCTGAAGTCCTTATACTGACTTGAGATAGTCCTTTTTTTTTTTCTTTTTCCCACAAAAATTATGTAAGTAAGTGTAATGTGACAGTAGGTGCAGAACCAATACCTTGAACACACGAATTTTTTTCAGCTGGGGTTTAGAAAATCATTTTTGTGTACTGAGGGCAGATTAAAAATAACCTAAACAGTGACAAGCACAAGGGAGTTCCAACAGCGAAAACTGTTTAGTCAGTAATTTCCTTTATGTCCCAATGAATAATATAAATGTCATACAGTACTTCAGAAATAATTACAGAAGGAATACCTTGTCTCAAAAGTATAACATAATGGGAATTTTACTTGCCTCTCTTAAACGTGCTGCATTCATTTGTTCACATTTTTTTCATTAAATGAGTTTTGGTGAAATACATACTCTCTGCTAAGCGTAATTTCCCATTTAAGCAGAATGAAAATTATTCCTTTCTCCCTCGCCATTTCTGCAGGAAAGAATCCCTAGATAGCGGCTTTACTATGCAAATACTGAAAAGCAAACCACAAAATGAGTTCAGAAGAGCACACTCCTGATAGCATTGCCTTAGCAACGCTCTAGTTAAGATGAGCCAAGGAACCAAGTTTTCTGTGATAAATCACCATTTTCAGGAATGTCCAGCACCGCAGCCGAGAAAATTCTGACATTAAGGGCCATATGCTTGCTCTGGAAAGCTGCCTTTCTGAGAGCACAGTGACCACAGAACTGACACCCTCACACAACCACCTCAGGGTTCTTGCTGTTAGCTTTACACTGTAAGCAGAAAGTGTGGCAGTGGCACACTGGAGAAGGTGTTGGCAACATGACAGGATGGGAATCTTGGGTTTATGAAACCATGCAGTGAAGACTTTGTATTTCAGTAGGTGTTGATAACTGCCTGTAGGGAACATCAGCACTTTATAGTGTCACAGGAAATGTTGACAGTTCTCCTAGCAAGTTGCTGTTAAATGAGCCTAGTTCCTCCTCCTGGATTAAGTCACCAGTAGCTCTATGGGAAGAAGAAATCTGGCATCCTGTCTTTTTCTGAAACTTGGAAGTATTTTGGAAAAAGTTATGTAGTCTGGTCTGACTACCCTAAGCTGTATCCTGCCTCCTCACAGACTTATTCTTCCAGTCCTTTCACCTGACCTCAGACAAGTATTTTGGATGCCTCCAAGAGACCTTTTTGATTTGCATTTTTTCCAGTCCTTGTCATGTTGGAATTGGTTGTTCTTCCTGGTGGCCTTGCACAAAGGATCAGACTATTTTATTGAAATCACTTTCTGATATTCCCAGTGGCAGAATACACTTTGTATTTCAAAGAAAACAATCAGGGAAAAATCTTGCAGCCACGTGACATTATTGTCTGGCTGTTGTCAAGAATTCCTTAACAATTGTGAGACCCTGGGATATCTTCTAGAGAAAATGTGTAAGGAAGCAATCTCCAGCCTTTTTCAGGCCTGCCAGGAGAGACACTGAATGAAATGTTTCAGAGTCAGGAGAAAATTCTTCTATCAACTTGAACCACAGTTGTCTCCATTTTAACTTCCTTCTCACCAAGTCAACAGATAACCTGTGCGAGCAACGCTGTGGAGACTGTTGACATAAGGATTTAGGGTTGCAGTGTCCCACACTTATTACACTGAAGGAGTCTGAACTTTTCTAACCGGTCTCCAGGCTGATTTCCTTGCTCTGGCCATTCCCAGTGTCTGGTGTGAACAGGACACTCTGCGTTCACGTAGTTCAACTCTCCGTCTGGTTTCCAGTATAAAGATGATGCCAACCACAAGGGGGCACTTGGCATTTAGACAAGTACTGGTAGCCTTTCTTCACCTGTACTGATGTCCTTATAGGTTCTAGTGTGTATAGCTCGAGTGCATATTTTATGTAGAAATAGGCTATGCTAAATATTTATTCTTTTTGTGTATTTTTTCAGTAATATACGACTAGTGAGTTTATTGATATTGGCTTAAAATTAAATTCAGTTACAGTAAAACTAAAGATGCAGAATTGTTTTTTGCTCTTGATGAGTTTGAAATGATATGTTAAAAGATTCAGCTAAATCAGCTGATGAACATCAGCTTCCCAGTGTTGGAGTGAAGGGAGTTTTATTTCCTAAACAAAACTTCATTTGATTTAAAATGTCATGTAGAATGGATTGCAAAGGCTTCTTATGTTGTTGTGTTTTTTTTCTCCATGACTGTTCTAACTCGTGGAGAAAAGTTAAAGAGGATTAGAGCTGAAGCAAACTGCCATAAGGATCAATAGTCTATGTAAGCTGGGCTCTGATGAAAGCAAGTTTGAGCCCCTTGATGATGTCACGGATTTATCACCTTGTCTGTTGTGAAACGATTTATAGAAATTGTTACCTCTGTTGCCACCGGTAGCGGGGCAAGGAAAATTCCAGAATAAGAGCAACTTATGTGGGTGGCTTTAAAATTCAGTTTCAGTATCATTCTGTATAATTTCATTTTCTGGCAAGTGTTTAGCCAAATATGTAACTTCAGTTGAATGAAAAGGAAATTGTGTGAAAAACAGAACTGGCGAATTGGTGTTCCCTTTGAATCTCTGGGCTTTGGTCACTGCTGGACACAAGACTTAATGTATCATTGCTCTGAAAGTGAATCTTGCTAAGCTCTGCGCAATTCCGTTACATAAAGTATTCATTTTAAATCTCAGTGTGTCTTTTAGCTTACCAGCTTGCTCAGAGTGGTTTGACATGGATGACTTATTGAAAACTAAGGATCTTAAATTCAGGTTAAATCTCTTAGTCAGCTTATGTCTCCTTTTCAGGAATACATTGTCCAGCTATTCAGGGCTTAGTACTAGAACCCATAATAAATCTAACTTCAAAAATATTTTGATATTCCATTAAACCCCTTCTAAAAAGCTTTTTCAGAGTTTATCATACTGGCTCATCCTGGAGTTTTGTTGGCAATTTCTTCTTCTGAGGGAGTGCTGGATAGCTGGGAGGCTCCTGGTTTGCTTGAGCTCTCATTGGTCCTTGCTTTGTATTGAGGCTTTTTTGCACCCCAAGAACTTCTCTACAAGTGTGTGTTACTGTATGCTTAAAACTCTCTTTTCTGTGGACTTTTACTTTTGTGTTGTTTTACTGTATTAACCACTAAGCTGATCATGTAACCATGAGCATCAAGAATTGAATCTGTTTCAGTGAGGTTTCTTTCTGCTCGCTTTTCACAGAATTCAGGAAAGGCCTTTTATGCTGGTGTTTCTCATTTCTTGATTTATATTGTGCAGCAGCTAAAGACTTCAGTTATGTAAATTCTCAGGTGGTTCTTCGACAGCTGCCTTGGAAGTAGTGGTGGGAGGTAACTTACAACCAGTTTTGGCTAAAGTGGGTCTCTAGAACCTCTTTGAAGTTTTACCATTTAAAATTTTCTTGTGTCTGTTTTTGAAGTTGCGTTTTATATAGTGTTTGGGGATTTAGAGATGTCTTTTAGTTGAGTAGGAACATCTGGATTGCTAGACTCCTGTAAGAACCTCGATATTGCTATAAGCTGTGTATCATTACTTAGGTGTGTGGACCCAGGGACAGAAGTCAGAAGGCTGAGTTAGCTGTCTAAGTTTCCCAGGTATTAACCAAGGAAAAAGGCAGCTATTCACAACAGAGTGCATAACAGAGATGGAAAACCAATGGGAAGCTGGTAAGAAACACCCAAGAATTGTGTCTTAAATCCTGCCTCCTTTCCAGAGGTAGACGTGACCTTGCAGCTTTTCTCACTTGTTCCTTCTCCATCCGTGTAGATTTTGCATTTCTGACAGGTTGATAGCCTGGCTTCAAAAATTATCTCAGCGCTACTAGTTGAGAATGATGGCAAGGGCACTCTCAGGATATGAGATGCTATGAATTCAAGCTCTTAGGGTGGCAGAAGACTAAAATGTAGCTCATCTCATTTCTTTGTAGGTTAATTTTGAGCTGTGTTTTTTTTCTAACTACATGGCCCAACAAAAAGGATGTAGCCATCAGCAAAAAACATACAGTGAAACTCATGCAGGTTTTATTATCTATTTCAACAGACCCCATAAATGATATAGCATGGCCAACCACAGGGGGAACAAACGAAGTAATAAGCCCACTCACTGCAGGTGACACAAAGAAAAGGCAAGCTGGGCCAAAAATACAATAACATAAGGAGATATCAACCATACCCCGTATCCCAACATAGCCAGGCACAAACCAATCCAACAAATACCAGAAAGATACATTACCCAATCCATTATCCTTGACTCCACAAAACTTCCCACAAACCCCCCGCCCCTGCAGCAGCTCCCAGCAGCAGCAGCCCTTAATAAGGAGCTCTGTTGGCCTTTTATCTCCACCCTCTAATCACCACCTATGTGGCAGCTGTTTCTCATCATTTCAGGGTGTGCTTGGCCTGGCCTCCCCTCCTGGATGGCCCTCTTACAACCAAGGGGCTATCCCTCACATCAAGGTGGCATATGTCCCCACCACTCAAGGCCTACTGGGTTGCAGCCAGTAGCGGAGCTAAAAGATCTTCTTGGTGGCAAACACAGAGGCCAACCCAGTCTTGCCCTTGATTCCAGCAGGAGGCACCTGGGCAGCCTTAGCTCCTTTTACCTGGTTGTGAAATTCATCCAGGTGTCAAGTTCACTTCAGGGCTCAGGGTTCAGACCTCAGCACTTCAAGCGATTAGACAGAATAGGGTTCCTTCCTCAGGTAATATGGGTGGAGCATGCTTCTCAGGTTGTGCCCTGGTAGGGAGGTGACCACCAGGAAGCTTTGCTTTGAGAGTCCACAAAGGCTCTCAGCAGCAAACTGAGCAGCTGGATTAAGCTTGTGCTTAAAGGCAACCACAAGAGCAGCAGCTCAGATGCCTACCTAAGTTATATGACAAAACCAAATGTGAAGGACATAAGACATTGCATAGATTGTTTTATTAGCATTAGGATGTTAAATTTTGCCTGAAGTACAATTTAGACTCTAATCCCTTTTTGATTTTGGGCTTCACTCCCTAATCTGTAAATTGGGAGTAATTTATAACTTTCTTATTTCACAATTGTACTTTACAACTTATGAGACATCCAAGTACTGTAGGGTTGGTAACTATTGACTTAAGTCACATTATCAACTTATTTCCATCTGCTTGCTCATCAGAAGCTGTGAAGTGCATCATTTGTTCCCTTGCATTTAGGTATCGTCCTTGCTCCGGAGCTGAATGAATGCCCAGACATCTGTGCTGGACCAGCTGCATTGGCAGCAAAAAATAGACAGCGCTTCTGAAAAGATTAAAGGAAAAAAAAGATCTAAAAGTAGTTTACTTTGTAGCTGAAAGAACTCAAAGAAATTAAAGGCGTATCATCACGAAGGAGATACCAAACTTCTTGGTTACAACAGCTGCAACACCAAATCTTGTTGAGTTATATAACACTGATGGACAATCTAGTGAGGAAATCAATAGTGGGCTATGGATTTACATAGAGAAAATCTGGAAAGCAGCACGAACTTCTGTATTTACTGTATTTAAGCTTACTGTGGTGGTAAAAAATATGTTGTCGGTGGTACAAAATATGTTGTACAAAATACGCTGTCACATGGTTAATAATCTTTAATGTGCAGTCAGGTCAAGGAGGCGAAACCCAATTATTTTTCTAGCTTGGTAGTGCTGAGGGCTTCTCTTATCTTCTTGGTTAATAGTGTCCAGACACGGATGTTATAATGAAATAGCACATGACCCTAGTGGCCTTTAGCCAAATCTTCTCTTTAATCTGCAGCTTACTTTTTCTCCTTGAATTGGCCAACATTGACTGTATTGACTGTAGGAGCCTTCTGTATTAGGACAAAGATTTCATCTGCATCCAAGGTACTTCTGCTTTAATTAGGAAAAAAAAAAATCAAAACCCCCAGTTCTTTTCATGTCTCCAGTGTGTCTGTTATAACAGAATAAAGTTAATAACAGTGCAGTCATGTGTGAAGTATTCTTGAAAGATATAGCTCTTCTGTATAATTTTATAATTTTATTTTTTTTAAACAGTAGGAGGGGTTATTCTCTCTTGGCAACAGGTTTTAAAAGTACTGTGCCTTTTTGCCAGGCTCCTGCAAAATCTCGACTTTAATGGAAATCATTCTTAGGGAAATCTCGGTAACAGTCAGGAATGTTTTTGCGAAAAAAGTTCAGAGCCAAGTAAGTAACGTATTATACAGAAATTATGAAAAAGAATAAAAGACGCAATGATCTACAGGTACCAGATAGGAGAAGACTGGAGATTTCAGACAGGCACGTATAAGAGGCAGATGTGTATGTATCTGGTGGCTCTCTTAGAAGCCATTGGTAGGACTATCTCTTTACACATCCAGAAAAAAAAGAATGGCTTGATGACATCTGAAGTCATAGATATAAGTTATGGAGCTGAGATCAAAATGCTCTTATACGAATGACATAATCTTCCATGTAATGAAAAATGGCATTTTCAAGTTCGCTCTGTAAAAGACCAAAGAAGTCTCTTCTAGGTTGGAATGGTGCCACAAAAAGTGGAAACTGAATTGGTCTCACCAAGAGATGGAAAGCACAGTTATAACAATAAAATGAAGGTCACAGAATCAAAGAATTGTTGAAGTTAGAAGGGACCTCAGGAGGTTGTCTTGTCCAACAACCCTGCTCAAACAGTGCCATCTAGAGCCAGTTGCCCAGGATCTTTAGTTGGACTTTAGTTCCAATCCCTCTGCCGTGAGCAGGGACACCTCCCACTAAGCCAAGTTTCTCAAAGCCCCATCCAACCTGGTCTTGAACACATCCAGTGATGAAGCATCCACAACTTCCCTGAGCAACCTGTTCCAGTGCTCAGTCACTCCTGCAGTAAAAAAGTGTTTCCTTATGTTCAGAGGGAACTTCCTGTGTTTCAGTTTGGGCCCAGTGCTTCGTATCCTGTCACTGGGCACCACCGGAAACAGCCTGGCTCCATCTTCTTTGCACCCTCCCTCCAAGAATTTATATACATCGGTAAGATCCCTCCTCACCCTTCTTTTCTCCAGGCTGAACAGTCCCAACAGTCTCAACCTTTCCTCACCATAGGGGCGATCCAGTCCCTTAATCATCCTCGTGACCCTTCATTGAACTCTCTCCAGTATGTCCTTGCATCTCTTGTACTGGGGAGCCCAGAATTGGACACAGCACTGCTGGTGTAGCCTCACCAGTGCTAAATAGAAGGGAAGGATCACCTCCCTCCACCTACTGAAAATGCTTTGTCTGATGGAGCCCAGGATAACATTGATCTTCTTTGCAAAAAAGGGCATGTTGCTGGTTCATGTTCCACTTGTTGAAGACCTAGGACCCCCAAGTCCCTTTCTAACCATGCCATCTTCTAGCTGGGCAGCCTCCAGCATATGTCAGTTCGTGGGGTTGTTCCTCCTCATGTGCAGGACTTTGTGCTTCTTGTTCAACTTCAAGAGGTTTCTGTCAGTCCATTTCTCCAGTCTGTTGCCCTCTGGATGGCAGCATGACCCTCTGGCATATCAGCAGCTCCTCCCAGTTAGGTGTCATCTCTAACCTGCTTGAGGAGACAATTTGCTCCATCATCCTGATCATTAATGAAGATGTTGAACAGGAGCAAACTCAGTATTTACCCTTAAGGCTTAAATTAGGTTTAGGATTTAACAAGCATTCATAAGCTCTCTGAGAAATAGATCATACAATGATACTGCCCTTCTGGATCAGAGGTTTGCATGATAAACAAGGGACAATTTCCATTAAAAGAAAAGGGGAGAATATTTGGAGAGAATCATCTTCCTTTTTATGTTTACAAGGAAAATCTGGTAAATAAAGGCACAGCAAAGCATTAAGGTTGTGAGAAGAAATAACTGATTATTAAGAGAATGGTCAGGTAGTCAGTACTGAAAGTGAAAGGATTCAGCTGTTCTGACTAGAGAGATGCCCGAGTTATAGATAAAAAGAAGCAAAAATTCTGAAACAGATACTTATTTTATACAGCGGCCCTAAGCAGACAAATGGAAGAACCTGACTAGCTAGCAATGTAATAACATTGTCAATGAAAACATGATGGGATATCAAGTATTAAAATTACGCACTTGGCATGAAAGATAAAACAGAGCTAGATGTGGTATGTAGCAGACATGAGAGACTTTTACGTTAGTTTTAGTTGTTTTTTGCTTCATCGTCTGTTTGGATTAATTCATCTTGAGGATGGCTATGAAAAGAAATTTTAATCACACTGATATTGGGAAATAATATTGAAATGTATAATGAAACGATATGACTCACTTAAATATTAGGAAACCAATATTTTTGGGGTTTTTTATATGTAGATGTCTACTTTTTGGCTAGATCTTTAATTCCTACTGCAGCCAGCACCAGTCTCTTTAATACAGAGAGTAGTATCTGGATTTATCTAAGTAGACATCTTCAATGGAATCGTTGTGTGAACAAAGAGACTTGCAGATGTTGCAGTACAGAGCAGCCCACTGCTGCTCCAGGAGGACACGTGTCTCCTGTAACCCAGGTGTCGTATCTATCTGTCACACATGAGTGTCTTGGACACTCTAGGGCATCTCAGATGGCAGCCGAGTCGAGCTCTTTAGGCACTCAGCAGAATGAATCGCTGCACATTGTTGATTGTATTGACTGTGACTCTTAGTAGGAGCTTAGTTCACATATTGACACTCAGATGTTAGATATCCTCACTTCAGACTCAATCCCATCCATACAGACGTGTATAGGTATAAAATTTGGATGGATGAATTTAGATACAATAATACTAGATTACTTCCAGAAATTGTATCATACGTGATACTTGTAAATAAAGACTAAAAACACAGTGCTAGTAATAATAATCATAGGATCATTAAGTTTGGAAACGACCTTCAAGGTCATCAAGTCCAACCGTCTACTAAAAATTATCATGACCCCTAAACCATGTGCTGAATAATGAGGCGGAGATCTCAGTGGATGTGGTAGTTAATATGTTTTATGAGAAAATGTTGGATAAAAAGGAAGAATGCTGGTTTAGATTTTGAAAATCTAGAAGAACATTGCAGAAAAAAGAAGTAAAAAACCCTTGTCAGATCAAGAGATCATGATTTCATTTGTTTTAAATTGAAAATGTATATATTGCCTAAGTTTGCAACAAAGGTAGAAACAACGTAATGCAACTCAATATCAGCAAGTGCTTGGAAGAGGAAATGACAGTAACCAAAGAGTAAGGAAAACTCAAGGAGCTGGATGTGCTTAAATTGAGGGAAAAAGGTAATCCATGCTTTAGCATTTTGAAAAAAATGGCCTGCTACATCACTGATCTGATAGCAATCGGTTTTAGCAGAGCTGTGGATGATGGCATTGTGTGCATTGGAGGAAAGCAAATATTTATTTTATTTTGGTTTTAAGATAGAGAAAGAGGAATAATTGTTGCAAAATGAGGGTGAAATACAGATTTATTAAAAGTGGCTCATGGCAAGCCAACCTGTTGACATTCTGTGATAAGGCAATATATTTGTTGACACAATAAATAGGGCAATCTTGTTCAGTGTGACCTCTGATAAAGATACTGTGGGAAGTGATTGATTTATTTGGAGAAAATGAAAATTAGTAGATTTGTTGAAGGAGTAAAGAGCTGGCAAATAGAACTTGATAGTGGTGACTAGTGAAGGAGGCTGCTGAGAGAGTACAAGCAGAGTTCTTCCAGGACTGGGTTTAGGACTAATCTTAACATTTAATGCATCTCCATGATAAACAAAGTAGAAGTAGATTATGGTATCTTTCTCCTGATACCAATTATGTAATGTAATAGGGATCTGAATGATATTTGGAAAAAGAATGACACGGAAGATTAGATCATTAAAAATGGCACTAAAATTTAATAGTGTAGGCCAAAGCATTTAGGCAATAGTAAACAAATTCTCTTAGGAATTGAGAGCCGATCACCTGGATGCAGCCTCAGAGGAGAATCTCTGTGTTCTAGCTGATCCCTTGTTGACTGTGAGCCCTCACTGTGCAGCTGTAAGAAAGGAGAAAGCAATCCTAAAATTTCTTCTCCAGCTACAAGAAGGTGGAGCTCTAGCCTGGTGTACAAGGGTTACTAAGATAACTAGATGAAAGCCTGTTGTATGAAAGACCATTTTTAAAAGTTCAGCTTATTTATCCTAGTAAAATGAATGTTGAAAAAAAGACGTTCCTGTCTTCTGTCTATAAATGCTGGGGGCAAACATCAGAGAGGAATAAGAACAGTTATCTTAAAAACCATTTCAATGCAAGAACAAGCAGGTATAAACTGCCCTTGAATAATCTAAGACAAAGAATTAAAAAAAGAGCCATCTACTATTAGAGCCTCCCAATAAGAATGTCTCTGCTGGATGAAGTGGAACAATTTATGAAAGAGATTATAAGAAGCAGTTTCCTGTGTTAAAAAAGGAGGGTGGAATGCTTGGATGTACATTCTCCTTCCGCTACGCAGCAAGCAAAGATCTGGCCAGTGCCAGTAGCCAAAAATGGACTCTACCACTGTTATTCTAGCTCATACCAACTGTAGACAAGGTAGATGGCTACACACCTAAGACAGATAGTGTCCCCACAAAATCCTGCTTTCTAGCCAAGTTGTTATGAGTAACGTTTGACATCCCATGTGTCTGTTCAGCCAGTTCAGCAGCTCTCTTGGCAAGTAGTTTGAAAATGCATGTGCAGGTGAGATCCGAAATCTTTCTTCTACTAAAAAGGAGCCATCAGAGTTAATTTTGGGTAGAAGAAAGGAGCAATACTGGCTAGTCACCACAAGGTGACTTTACTAATCTATCAAGGAGCAGCAGTGTGGAAAGCTGTATCTATATAATTTTAACACAGTGGAAATGTGTAGAGCATAACTGAGAATTTCAGCAAATGCTTAATTGCTTTTGTCTCTGCAGTGCGCCAGCCCACACCATGTAAACAAAAGGTGCACAAGAAGCAAATAGAATGACAAACATCATAATCCTTGAAGAATAAAAACTGACATCTTTATATGGGATGGAAATATCTGTAAAATATTGTTTTATTTGCTATAACCACAGGATTCCTTAAAGGAGGTTCTTAAACAGCTAGAAGAAGAGAAGAAAAGTCTCCAGAATCAGCTAAAAGACTATGAACTTAGACTGGAACAAGAAGCAAAGGTTTGTCATCACTGTGTGCCTCTAATCTGTAACAGCCACTATGTTGTCTTTGTCTGACAAACAATGTGTGTGGAAAACTCAATAGAAAAGTTGCACAAAATATGCCACTGGTAAAAAGCTCTACTACTGTATATTTTTTTATTTCCTGTATGATTCAACTTTTGAAATATTTTGCTTAATGGTAGCCTGTATCCCTTATTTTAACTGTAGGCTTACCACAAAGCTAATGATGAGCGGCGCATGTACATCTCAGAGATCTTACAGGTAAGAAAAAGGTGCGACTCAATAATTTTTAGAAATCATTCTGTTCTCTTAATATATGTTAATGCATATGTTTCAAAGTCTTTTATCCATTCATCTACCAAATCCATTACAAAAACTGCTTTTTAAAAATTTTAAGACATAGAAATTGAAAGGTTGCTGCAGTTTACTTAAATATTTTTTCGTCCTATATCAATTGGGAGTTTCGTTGTTCCCAAGCATCGTCAAAGTGCCCTTCTGAGAAAACTGAAGCAGTTTTCTGGTACTTGCTTGCCCATCCATTTGTCCTGAGACTGCTATGCTAGTTTAATGTTTCAGTTGAAAAGAACAGGACCAAATTATCAGCAGTAGTGACACCCACCTTAAGTAGCAATTCCTTTTTTTTTGTATTTCTCGTATTTTTCTTTTAAAGACAACCTAGCCAGCCAGCTCAGAGTGGCAATACAGCACATATTTCAATTAAATTTAGAAGATAAGGGATAAGATATCTTGTTTTGGTGAAATTAGAAGTTAAATGCTATTGCTACAAATTATGTAGAATGTAAAATTTGATACTACAAACTGGACGAACCCGTAAAGGAACCTGTAAAGATTTCTACTATTTCTTATTCTGAAAGAGCTCTTAATTCCTGAATAATGTAAAATTAATAGCTTAGTGTGATACTCAAGAGTGACTGTCATAGCTAACTGGGGTGAAAGGCTGTAATTAGCAGCGTTTCCATGTGTTTGCACAGTGGGCAGCAGATTCTCTTATGTGGTTCATTGCTGCTTTGGGAAATCTGAAAGAATTGCTTAAACTAAATTTCCAGCATGAAACCAAGAAAAAGCCCAGGAGAGATGTCCATGATAACTGTTAAGATCTTTGCATTAACAGTGAAACTGGGAACTGCTAGAGGAAGGACGTAGGAAATAAAAGATGATTTTAGTACTGAAGATGCTAGCAAGAGGAGTGCCTGTGTTCAGCTGCCTAGAAAAGCACTTAAACATGCATAAAACATTATTTGAAGTGAGATGTATGCACCGGCATGTTACTTAAATGGGGCATTAGGGACTAGGATTTTGCCAACGACACTCAAGGTAGTTAGTGCATTATATTTTCAATAATGAATTATTTGCTCCCATGATTTCAGAATCTTACAAGAGCAAAATAATAATCTTCAGATTCATATTCCTATCTTTAGCTCTCTGAATGTTAAACAGCCAATCTAAAGTAGCTATAGAGGGATCCTCTGTAATCTGTGCAGTGAGAAGCATGTTTAAGGTGCAAACCATCATACCTCTTCTAGATCAAGGTGAAATGAATTTCCCAAAGACTTATCTGTCTGTCTTCCTGAGCTATTAAGCAGAGCCCAGGTGAGTAGTTTAGTTTAGACAACTACATTTTACCTTGCTAATCAGAACATGACAGTCAACCTAATCATGGTTGACTGTTGGTTGCAAAAGAATCTGGGGCTTATCTGGTCCCTTTTGGTTTTGCTCTGACTTTGATTTGATTGTTGCTTTTATATGATTTTAAAATCTGCATATATGTGCTCTCCCTTTTAACAGTTCATTTAAACAAAAAAAAATAAACTTACATTCAGTCTGGACACTTTCAACTGTATTAAAATTTCCCTGTTCTAGAGTCTGCACAGAAATGTTGGCAACAATTGAGTTAGAAGGATTTACCCGTAGGGTAGCATTTTCCATACATTTCAAAGCAAACATACTGTTCTTAGCCTGTGACAGCAATATATTCCAGTGACACTCTCTTAGTTAACAGAGGATGCATATAATGTCTTTATAGGCCTTTTTTTTTTCTCATTGTGTTTCAGCTTGCCTATAGCTTGCAGTAAAAAACATAGTCATAGAATGGAAGTATTTACTGGTGGATGTTAAAAAATTCCAAATGTTATGTGGGTTTTTTTCTACTTTGTTTTGGATCCCTCCTAAACCCTGCAGCAGAAGAAAGAGATGCTTCTGAGAAGCCGTTTCCTTTATTTACCTTTTTTATTATCGGGTGCTTTTCTAGTTTGTACAAAATATGCGTATCTTGTGGGTGATTTTGTTTGTCTTGTCTGGATCCATGAGGATATAGTCAATTTTAAATTATAGTTTTAAAATAAATTAAAGATTTCACAAACTTGAGAATTCATGCTAGATGATTTGTGGTGTATTGTTATTTGCTTTTTTTGGTTTTGATTTCAATCTGAAAAAAATGTTGGTTTGGGATTTGGACTCCACAAATCTCAAAGCACTTTCTGGTGGTATTCAGAAATCAGTTTGAGAAGCAGATAGCAGATCTTTAAAAGGGCCATTCTTTCGGGCCAGATTTTTATCACAAACTTTTACTAGCACAAGAGAGTCTGACTTGTGATTGGGATTTCTCTGCAGAAAAAGCCCACAGTTATAGAGAGGTTCAACTGAAAAGCTGTTCATGCTACAACAGCTTCTTTTAGCTGGAATAGGCCTGGAGTAAACTGTACCAGCAGTATCAGTGCTATGGATAACAGTCATGTATACTGGCACTCTATATTCATATGCATTTAAAAACCAGTGAAGACAATCATGCGTAGGCCTTGCCTCGTGTCACAGAATCGCATCTGCTCAGAAAGATGATAATAGATACTGGCCATCATCTTTAGTACTGGAGTTCCTTGAGAGCAAAAAATTCTTGCCTTAAACTAAATCTTTGCAGATCCTATTCCATTTTCATGCTTGCACTCTGAAAAGACTGCTTCAGTTATAGCTGACTTTGCTGTGACTAGGTCAGGAATACTTGCCTAGTGCGTCGTATGCGTCAAAGCCCAGTAGAAACCATTGTCTTCTAAGCGGTGAGACATGCTGCTATTTGGCGCCAGAATTTTTTTCATGCAAGTGCAAGATGTTTTCACATGTACTATAAAATGCCATGTAATGTTACGTCATTTAATGTAATAATCCAAACCCTGAGCCTTTTTTAGAGAGCCCCGAAGCGTAGCTCTAGGCTTTCAAAAAGTCTTCATCGTCTGGTGCAGCCCATACTTTGTATGTCATGATTATCATATATTTATTACGTGTTTAAAGGGGCTGAGAAAATTCCTTTTGCCTACACTAGGCACCCTAGAGTGAACTGCAGCCAGACAAAACCTAAACCTTCTGCTTTTTTCTGTTTCTCTGTCCACAGTATAACTGTGCATCTGAGAGGCAGTTCTAGTAAAGACAGCTGGATGAGCCAGCGAGTGCTGAGTGAGGAGGGAACCTTGTGAGCTAAGAAACAGGAGAACCAACTGATTTAATCTTGCTCAGATTCTGTTAAATGCAACAGAGAGAGTAACAACTGGGCTTGTTTTTCACTATGTCCAGTAACACAGAATTCTGGAGTATGCAGGTATTTCCATGTCGTGGTAATTTTTTTTAAAGTAGTTCTTGTTCTTAACTAAAGATTTAATCATTCAAAAGTACAACTAAGTGACTATAAGTTGTTTTGTTTCTCATTTAGAAAATTATGTTAGAAATATCATGCTTCTTCATTGAAAATGTGGAGTTACGGGAAGTATGACCAAAAATATACTAATGGAAATTACATATTCTCTGATTGTCCAGCAAGGGGTTTTGGCCTGTGTTCAATTCCCCGTATCAACAAAGCTTCAGTATAATATGTGCTTAAGGTATTTTAAGGCAGTAAGACCATAGTGGGTCAAAATTAGTTTGGAAATATTTTACTTCCTTAACTGTGAATGTGATTAGGATTTAACTTGTTTTGTAAAAAAAAATTTGGCTATTGCAGACTTCAGCTACACTTAAAATTGTTGAAAGGCAAAAACCAGGTGCTCTGACAGGCAAGAGAGAAACCCAGATGCTGAGGTAAATTTCTTTTATATTCCCTCTGTTTTCTGGTTTATTATTTTTTGCTAAGTACTATGTTTTGAATATTGCAACTTTCTGTTCATAGTAAATACCACTGAGCATAATCCTACTAATAAATTATTAATCTTAACATCATTTTTGATAGTGCTTTTCAATCAGTTTTATTTAATATTAAGTAAGTTGTAATATTGAAAATACCTATATTTACGTGGCCTTTTTGAAATCTTACAATACTTCTAATATTCTTCCTTTTCAATCTGTATTTAAAATGGCTCTTATTTTTTTTTTTCTGTATTACTGCAGAGCTTGGAGCAACAAGTACACCCTTAATTCAATTGAACAAATGCCTTGCTTGGTCCTTTTTAACCAATAGAGATTATAAAGCTTTTTGCAGATGATAATGTCAGTGATTTTAGCTGACAACACATAAAGGCTTCATTTTCAACAGATTTCTTTTTAGTTATATGGGTTAGAAATTTAAATTTGAAGAGAGTCCACCTGCTCTGAACTATTTAAAAATAAAATTATGTTCTGATTTTAGTGCTTGCGAGAAAGCTTGAAATTGGAGGAGATTTATTTTTAAAATGAACTGAAGATGTTAAGAATATAAAGTACAAAGAATATAAGGAATCACATCAAAAGTTTGTTGGACCCAGTATCTTGCCTCCATTGGCCATAAGTGGATGCCTACAAAAGTGTATAAGCAGGCAGATACAATATTTGCTTTTGGAACTCTCCCAAATACTTTATGTTTGGAGACTTCCTGAGCTAATATGGTTTCTGTATATTTATCATCTCACAGTAAACACTCTTCCATGAACCCACTTACCTGTATTATTAAAATGAGCATACACAATCTATATTGGGAACATCTGGAAATGTAATGAGTTAAGTTAAAAGTATGAAATTGCATAGACATACTTGCTTACCATATTTATCCTTTTATTCTGTGTAAGCACAGAATCACAGGATTTCATAAACTGGAACAGTGGATCTGCATGCGCCAGGAGAGGATATTAGTAGAACATGAACTAATGTAGTATAATATGAATTTGAGTCTACAGCTGAAGTTACTCAATACACAAGAAGCACCGTGTAGGGCTGAGGTACCCCGTATATAGCTGGTGTGTTTTTTCTGGCCCTGGTGATCTTTTTCGCAGGTCATGTGGAGAAGGTCAGGAATCTAGAACTAGGAGAATTCACTGTCTCTGCTGGGAGATTAAATATCATCAGCCAAACACTGAGATTTTCTGAGGGTTAGCACTGAACTGTGATTACGTCAGGGTTTTTTATCATTTATTTTAGTAGACCATTACTTACCCTGAAATTACATGATAGTGTGTTTCTGTAATTTTCTTTATATGAAACAAAAGAAAATAAAAGTATAAAAGAAAAGAGTGTCCTGTAATTGCTGATCTCAGAAGATGCACATTGTAACAAAATATCCCCTTTCAACCCATTTTCCCTCAGCGGATTTTTGAAAAAAAATTTTCAAAGTACTTTACACACATGGAGGGAGTTGTTCATCTTTTAAATTGACCTCAGTAGCAAAAGACCCAGTTTGCAAAACATTGGCTCTTACAAACAGTGACTTAGAACTTTCAGTTCAACCTTTAGTCTTAGTTGGCAACATGGAGGGAAGAACTGAGAGTTGGCAGAGTTTGTATTTTAAGGAAATGCTAGAATATAAATAAGCATCCCTTGTTCTTCGCAAGGTTAACACGGCCATTGTTATATTATTCGTTTTCAATTGTGTTTTCATTTGCAGCCTGAAAGTTGTTCATTCAAGCTGACATTAATGGCAAATAATTTCTTTCAAATAAGAGAATATCTACATGATCAGAAACAAATGTGTTCTTGAGAATAATTTGAAATGTCCAGAGTTTCTAGCTCACTTCTGTTGGCCTTTCAGAAAACACCATACTAAGAAACTATACTTCATATTTGTTTTAACCACAGGTACACGTATGGCAAACCCAGCCTGTATATTAAAGCAATGATGAAACATTTTTGAGTAGTAGTTGTGAACATGAGTTGTGGATGCATTCAGTTTCGTGGCTATCCAAGCACAGAAGTCAGGTTCCACAGAGGTGCTTTTTATGGTATTTCACAGGACCAGAGGAAGATAGGCTAGTTGACAATTGGGAAAAACATGGATGTCTGGATGACTCATGTCTCTGATGCCTCTGAGCAGCCAGTTTAATGTCATTCTGAGCCCTTACTGTTACACTGAGGCATATAGCAGGGCTTATTCGCTCCATTTCAACATGGCACTGGCCGCAGCTGCCTCGCTTCAAAGTCCGTAAGTCCAGATGATTTTGAGTGGAAAGAGGTATTGCTACCTGCAGAATTCCACACAGACATATGGTGTCTGCTTGGGCCAGCTCTATAGAGATCTACAGATTCATCAATTGATTTTGAGCAACTAGTTGCTTTGAATTTGAATAATCAATTGATTATTGAGTAAACTGGAGCCTTGGATTTTGGCCTTTTAAGCTCTGAGTGGAAGTAGCTCCATATCAGTTTGGGGAAAGCTTTCCCTTCCAGACCACGGCTGCTTGTAAGAGCAGGAACAGAGGATGTGTCAATCTCAAGACTAGTGAGCCCTCTGGACAATTTTGTTGGCTGCTTGCCCAGTGATTTGAAACTTGCACAGATCATGTCATCACAGCTTCGACCGCATAACAAAGTATTTCTCTGGCTATCACGATGAGTGTAATGATGTGATGTTGTGATAAATTTTCCTTCAGGATGTCTTTACTCGAGAAACACATTGAAACCCCATGTATTGTTGCAAGAGCATGTAAAATGCTATCTGTCCACCGTAGTAATGAACAGGGAAAGAAACAAAGGCACGTTGCCTAAGAATAGAGATGCAGCGTGCTACTTGATCATGAGAATGACCCTCCCAGTTTGTGGAATCACCATTCCCCCTATGGAGATTTGTTTATAATCCCACCGATTTCTCTTAGGAGATCAAGATGAAAAGGGCTCTAGTAGGTTTCCCATAGATGATCTATGTATCCATGATGAGTACCACTTCAGAAGCCTGCTGGCAGCACTTCCTATGTAAAATCATGGGCTCAAGAGCGTGGGTCTCCAGAGTGGAATACCTGCAGACAACTGTTAACAACATCTGCATGAAATGTCTTTTGATTTCCTAATGGGGGTTATGCAATTTATGAAAATGTCTCCTTAGCCAGTTGTCATGCTCTTTGTGCAGATGTTTAGTATTCTACTCATGTTCTTCGAATGCCATCATTTAAGCAACAGGAAGTAGTCAGGGATCATGAGACAAGGACTGAGCAGAATAATTAGATGCTCTGCCATCCTGCAAACCCAGAAACACAATTGTTTTTTTTCTCTGTCAAGTTTATTAATTCACAATAGTAATAAGTTATGTAAATATTAAAAGCATGCAATTTTCTAGCAGTTAAAGCTTACAGGGAATGTGACAACTTGATGACTAACTTCACCCATTTTATTTCAGAGGGAGATACAGTGTTCCAGGAAACCCGAAGATGGTTAATCCTCAAAAAAGATCAATCAAAAAGACTATAGAAGTGAAGCAGCTTCCAAAACTAAAGTGCTGATTTAATATTAATGCCAAGAACGTCTAATCACTTTTTAAAAAATTAATTTAACTGAAAGTTTCTAAATTGAAAATGGATGTCTTTGTGCCTTATGAGAATATCACACCCAGATTGGTATGTCTTCTTGGAAGTCTTAATGTAAGTGTTCCTCTGCCTAAAAAACAGAATTGTCCTCTTAGTTGCTGTCTTTATTCTGGTGATCTCTGACCCTTTCCATTCTAGTTCTCATCAGTGATTCTGGGTGTCAAGGAGAACATTTAATGTCTTTATAGATGAGGTAGAACCTTGAACTCTTTCACTGCACAGCAAACACTGAGAACAAACAAGCCTCTAACATTTTAGAACTCTCAACCAATAAGAAGAAAAGGCAGATTGATGTAATCTGAAGTGTTATCTCACCACCCAAAACAGTAAATCTCAAATAAAATTCCAACCAAGGACATCCCCATTCAGTATAGGTAGCAAAAAGAGACTCTGAAGTAGTCTGATGTTAGTACAGCTGAACATGGTCTCTAAGAAGACCAAAAGAACAGTTTTCTAGCCAGTCTGATTTCTTACATGATACCATACAGTAGAGTCCCTTTACAGTAAGAAGTTTTTTTATATTCCATGAGTTTTCTTACTCTAGCGGAAAAGACAAAAACCCTCTAAATCTAACATTTTTAAAAGCTGGCTTGCCACAGATCCTAGGTTGCCCACCACTTTCTATCTCTGTGGTTTAGAAGCACAGCACCATTTCCAGCTACTTTAGGCGCTAGTAATGGGTAGAAATGAAAGAAAAAATAGAGCCGTTTTTATTGAGGATTCTTCAGAGCCTATCTTATATAGGGGTTGTTTCTTTTAAATACTATGTAAACATTATGTTTCCTGATAGTGGTATTTGGAATTTGAACTCTCAGGTGAACTTTTGTATCCACCGTCTGAGTTCCATAAAACTCTCTATGTACTCTTCAGTGGCACTGATCCATGTATTTGTAGGGTCCAAAATAGCTCCGGTCTTTAAAGTCATCTCTTCAATGAAAGTAGAACTACTTTGTCTTTTCATTCTTAAGCATGTGATTATTGTTGCAGTTTCATTACCTACATTTTAGTCATTAAACTATAGCAAATTTTTTTTAAATGGCAACAGGAAAAATGTTTTCATAGTGAAGCTTCAAGCCTCTGGGTTAGATCTTAAAAGCTCTTGGCAGAGCAAATGTGATTGATTGACTGCCCTTTATCATCTTTAAGAGCATCTCTAGCTCTTTGCAGTATCTAATAAAGCTTTTTGCCTCTTTAAGAGCAGTACTAAGAGTTCCTTTCCTTATTATTGGCAGCAGGAAAGTCAGGCAGTAATTAAACACATGCAAAAAGATCAATGATATCATTCTAAAATGCTGAGAAAGATGACCTGCAGTATTTTACAGCATATTCAGTATGGAAAACCGTTTGCTTTTTTTTTTCCTCACAGATATTTCTAATGTTACCATGATGCACCTGGGATCATTCTTTCATAAACAGGGTGGTCTGTCTCACCAGTTTTTTCCTCACAGTCACAGTTGAAAGCATAGCACAGCTGATTAGGTTATCACTCTTCTGTTCCCATATTTCACATGGAAAAATTCCAAATTTTGATTGTGCTGGCATTTGCCGTTGTGGAGAAGGAGAGGAAAAAGAATCACCATAATGGTCCTATTGGCATAAAAGACAAGAGACATCTGCAGTAGTGAAGAATATCCAGTTCTTGGATTCCTGCAGCAGACATTACTGCTCTTGTCTCTGAATTAAATGTTAGTCAATGCACTCAAGTCTGGTCCCTGGAGCACCTCAAAATAAGTAGAAACATTGCACAAATGTGGCAGAACTGCATTTATTCGCAGCAGGAGACTTGGACGCTTCCCTCACAGGTAGTCCTCACTGAGGACTTAAAAAGAGACAACTTTTTCTGAAGTCTAAGAATACACGTTTGTTGGGACGATTTGGTACAGTAATGAGCTGAGGAGAGGAGCAGACTGTGTCCTTCTTAGCCCCTGTTTCAGCTTGCCAGGAACAATCTCAAGATTTCAAACTCAGTAGTATGATAAATAAGCTCTAAGCCATGTGTTTTACCATTCTATTTGTATGTCCAGCTGTAATGTTTTCTGTGCAAAACAGTTAAAGTTGTGTAGTCTTACTCTTGAAATTACCGGACATTTCATTTTTGTTCTGCCTTCCTGAACATAAGGGCACCCTGACTATTAAGTTTGATGACTCGAGTTTCTTTGCAACAACAAAAAGATAGTTTATTGTTTCAAAACTATTGTTATTTCTTTAGACCTGAATGACACTTTTACACTACTAGCTCTCCCAAGCCATTTTGGAATTTTTTTGTTTGTCTTGGTTCGGTGCTTCTGGATGGATGAGTGTTTTGAAGTTCCTGGATTTATCTTGTGTGGACTTATCCTCACTACTGTTATGCTGTGTTGCAAAATGGGGTTTGTTCACATTTGCAGCAATAAACAGTTCCATGTCTTTACACAATATCTTCTATATGAATCTTTCGGTGCATTTATGAGAAATTAATCTTTCAAAGCACAGTATGTACTACTGTTATCATTTTAGGCATAGAAGACTGAATCACAGAGCTTGGTTTATTTAAATTAGAGATGGGAGTGTAGTGATGTCTGGTTTTCCCTGATTTCATGACAGAGTGATCTTCTGTACCATTGCTACCCATTGCAAGGTAAATTCTATTTCCTCTGTGCATCATACTCCAAGCAGTGGACAAATCTGAAAACAAAATTGGGAAATTGGGAAATTTAATTGCTGATGGGTATGGTCAGTGAGCGAATGGAGCTAAATGTCAGAGGAAGATATGATTAGAGCTGAAGGTTTGAATCTGGCCAAACTTCTTCCTGCAGCACAGAATGTAACTGGCATTCCAGATGTACTGCTTGAAGTGTATAAGTGCCTTTAATTGACGGACCAAGAAATTGATACCCTAGCTCCTGGGACTTGAGAGTGTGCTTCTCTTATGTGGTTACTCATGTAACTCCACTGATTTCAGGTAAGTCATGATTTTGAGGTAACTGTGGCATTTCAAATATTTACTGAAAAATACAAATTAAAAAAAAACAAATTTCCTGAAATACTTTTTCTTTTTTTTTTTTTTAAGTCTCATGATTAAAGAGGGTACTGAGTCGTGAATTTTTCTTTTTAATAAATCAGTATAGCACTCCTATATTCCTCTATGACAGAATAAAATTAAAATGTTTACTGGATAGGCACTGGCTGTGTGGTTATTATTATGTAATTATGCAGCATAACCACAGACTCCAGAGAACTTGGGTGATCACCTTCCTCATATTCAGGATATTAACAATAAGCAAGATACTTCATTGCTTAAATGCTTTGTTTAATGGGTTCTCCATATAAATAGCTGACTAGGTTCCCAGCTTCTCTGATTCCTATGATGTTCCATCTCCACTAGTAAAGATGAGATACATAATTTAGTCTTAATATATTTCCAGTAGTGGAAGATGTTGCGCAGGCATTTTTAGAAATGTGATGCAGACGCAGTAGCAAGCAAATAAATGGATGAATAAACAAACCTCTATGTTATTAAGCTGTGAGACTGGTGTCAAACATAAATAGTGATTTGAACTAACTGTGGTTGGAAGCAGAAGGAAAGTGTGTGGATGAAAATCACAGCTAATGACAACAGTTTTATTCCTTTGCATACAGGTGTCACAGTAATGGCAGACAGTTCTAGAAGGATAATGAAGCTTTTCAAAGATGGCAGTATGTCCTTTAGCTTAGCAGATCAGTTTAATCCTCTCTTCCAAAGATACAAACATTGTATGTAGTTCCTTGTAGGTTACAGCTTGGAATCTCCTGCTCTTCACTAATCTATACCATAAACTACTGACTAAGAACCACATAGAGCCCAAATGAGCATCTCACATCTACAGGAGCAGTGTGCAGATGGGACCAGGCTTCTCCTATGGTTCTGTGTGCAAACTGATGCCCCACTCCCCAGAAGGAGCTCACCCAGCCTGCTTCTGCTGTCCTTGCAGCAAGTACCATCAGCAGCTCAGCTGTTGGAATAGATTTAACCTCTGAAGCTATTCTGGGCACTGCCTGTCACACAGGTGGCTTCCACCACAGTCCTGTTCTCTGTGTGGCATGCTCTGTGTAGGTGGCAGCAGCCTCTTAAAAAGACTGTGAAGACTCCATAAGTCTTCTCATGAAGGAGAGGCAAGGTGCGTTTTGTGTTGTCTGGCTGGCAGGACAGACAGCAGCAAGCTGGCTTAGCTCTGCCCTTGCCATTATTTTATAGAAATTTCTTATGGTGCTTGTGATGCTCTTCACAGCCTTTCCATGACCAGAGATGTTGGCACAGCACTTGATAGCGACAGGAAGAGAGCCATATGTGTGATGGCAGTAACACAGTAACAGGAGTTGCACTTTCCATCCACAACACAGAGGTGGGCCAGCGAGAAGGCCAGTAGTCTACTCCCCTTAGCGCAGGACTGTTTTGAGCATCTCTAGTTCTCCCTCTAGAAAAGCAGATTATTTGAGGAGGATTGCCCACAGCTGAAGTTTCTTTGCCTGTTTAAACTAGGAGAGGAAAAAAAACTGGGCTGAGAACACAGAACTGACTTGTTGCAGATGTTTCAGTGCACCTACCTAGGAGAGGTTAATCAGCTGCTTGTGCAGGGGGTACTTGGGCAGTTCCTAGGTCAGAGCTGGAGTTCCAGGTGTAGGCAATGAAGTTTCTTCAAATTTTGCAGCTGGGACTGGTCTCTTGCCAGGGTCTGGCCCACATTTGAGTATTGCCACTACTCCATCAGGATTTCCTATCAAAGGCTTCCTTGGTGCCATCTTCTCTGATGTAGGCATCAGAGCTTCATTTCCAGGCTGGTAAAGTTTCTATGCTCTAGTTCCCATGCAACTTCCTCATCCCTCCTTTTGTTGCCTGGGAGAAAGATGAATTCTGCTTCAGGAACCCATCTGTAAAGTGAGGAGAATAGTACGTTTCTAGTGCTGAAAAGTGGTATGAAGATAAGTACACCAGTGCTGGAAGGAAGCCAGCTGGTAAAAACACAATGAGCCTAAGTGAGCCTGACCTAAATCAAATGGGTTTTCTTTTGACTTGCAATGAAAATGGGTAACACTGGTGTTACGCTGGTGTAGAAACTTAACAGCTGTGTCTGCTGCATCTTACTGAAAAGAATTACCAGTAAAGATTCATGTCAGTGTTTTTCCCGGTGAACACAGCGCAGCAATGTCACCAGTTGCTCTGCAAATCTTGTCAAACGAAAAAAATGCCAGCCATAAGAAAAGAAGACCCCTTGTGAGGTGTGGCTGAGAACAGGCCTTGCTCCCCCACCACTCTCGACAACAGATGCTTCCTCCTGCAGCTGTCTGATCCCTCCTCACAACTAGCAAGTGTCCTGTGGTGGAATCTGCTAAGGTATGGTGTGGTGTAACGGATCAATGCAGGCTAAGGAGCAGAGAAACCGTGCACAGCTGCAGGGTTATTTTGGAGGAAGGATGAAGCAACAAGGGTGTGCCCCCTTGACTCATCCTGTGCTGATTAGGAATAGAATATGGAGACATCTTAAAAAAAGAGCTAAAGAGGAATAGAAGGAAATGCAAGAGTGGGAATCGCCCATCCCAGTTTGGGGCTTAAAAGTGATATATCTATGCCTGAGCTAAGCCCTGTATATCCTGTGTAGTTAGTAGGAAAAATATAGACGCCTTGAGAGAGAAGTTCCTCTAACAAATATGCGTAAAATAGATCAGATAACTCATCAACTGGATTTCTCTCCACTGACTAGAAAGAGAACATAGGATGACAAATTCAGAGTAAGCTGTCTAGTCTGTAGCTAGGTAGGCTGAATCCTGTTCTTGAAAGTGTTTTACTTTTCTTACTCTGGTTAGGGGAAGTGACACCATAATCAGTAGAGCGTCAGAGCCAAGAAGGAATACTGAGCTGCAATTTGACTCGCCTTTGAGTTGATCTTTTCCTCTTGCAGCAGCCCAGCACACAACAGAGGACCTGTTCTTCAAGTACTGTATTTACAAGGCCCATGGATCTATTCTCATGTTGCATCAGCACTTACAAGGACAAATTACCTTATTTTTTAATTCCCTTTGAAGAGATCTGGCAAGCTCCATGGTCTTTTGAAATCAAAGCAACAAGCTGCTGCATTATTCTAAAAACTCTTCCTAAAGCCCGTGGACCTCCAAAACACAGGTGGGAAAAGACAGCCCATAGATCAATTTGCTACAGACCTTAGAAGAAATCTGATGCAATTGTGATAGGAATCAATAACCTAGAGACCGATACTTTTTTGTGTATTTGTCTCTTAAAATGCTGAGCTAGGAATTTACTAATGCCAAGTCAAATTATTGGCTGGACAAATATGTTCTTGGAGGATTAAAATAGTTTGCAGTTCTTGCCAGGCCCGCAATGGCTGACAGCATAACTTCATTAGTATAATGTATTTCTAGGGCAAGAATAATTTGTCCAAATACATTTAAAATAATTTAATCCAAATATCTGCCTTGCTTCAGACGGCCATCAGAAATGATGTCTCAGGTCAAGCCTTTGGTCTCTCATCGGCACCTGAACAGCAAGGATGGAGGCTGCTCCTGTGCCAACGCAGCCATCCTGGCTCAGAGGGGTGCCAGAACAGCGCATCCTTTGCCTGGTTGATGAGGAGAGGAGAGGAGAGGAGAGGAAGACCAGACGTCTCTGCTGTGTTTTCCACTCTGGACATCTGCAGCAAAGCAGCAAGTCTGAAAAAGTTACTCTGTTGTGCTGTGCTCATGGCGGTGCTTGTTAATGTTTCTTAACTTGTATGAACATCTCTCCAGTGGCTGGTGGTTTTGAGTGTAAAACTGGAAAAGTGCTAAACTGGATGAATAGTAGGAATTCCTAACAATCTGAATTAACAGAAGACTTATTTGAGACAGAAAAAAAATCCCTCTTTCCAAGCCAATCAATATTAGAAGACCAAAAACTTGATGGTAATAAAAAACCACACTCAAATTTCCTGGCTACGCTTTGATGTCTCAGCCATGCTGGGCCAGGACTGACACTCCTTCCCCTCAATAGCCCTGATCCCCAACCCCACTAGTGGGCAGGTGTTTTGTGCCGGTCTCAGCTATCCCTATCCCCATGGAGGTGCCTAACCCAGGGCTGGGGCTACCCCCAGTGCCCCATGGCCTACCCTGCTCCTGGCTGGGCAGGTGGGACAGGCCCTACCCTGCTCTGCCTGCCCGGGCATCCTGTGCAGCTCCCAGCCCTCAGTAGCAGAGGTCACTGGCCGCTGCCAACCCTGTCAGATTTGCACTTGATAGCAATGACATAAATAACAACTCACTAAAATGCAGGAGTGGTTTACTTTAAGCACTTTAGCACCTGCTGTTGCTCATTAAGGGATTATCATGCCCCAGATTGTTACTGGCAGTCCAGGGTTACAGTTTTAGCACATGGCAGGTGTGTACGAGGTACCTTTCAGTGATGGGTTCATGCACTTACTCTGTCCTCCCTCTGGCCCCTGCCTACCCTGGCCTTCATGTTAAGATCTTTACATTTAACTTGAAGTAACGCATTTTGGAGATGAGATAATTAGGAGAAAATTCAACAATTATAGCAACACACATGCTTTTAATGTTAGATATTGGCTTTTGACACTATCTCAGGATACAGAATAGCAGAGCATACTCCATTGTTGGCTGATTTTATCACCATGTGGATATCTTTGCAAGTAGTATTTCCTGTAAAGGCTAAGAATACAGAGGTGGAAGAGATGTGAACTTGTGCTAAAGCCTCTGCAGAGATCTGGCATTTCACACTGTCCCCCTGGGCTGGCATTTGGTGGGGGCAGTTATAGCAGATTTCATAGCAGATATTACAAAAAACCTTGGCAAAAATGTCTGTCTCACTCCTCTTAGTAGTCTCCCCTGCCTACTGAATTGCTTTAATTGCTTGTTCTTCTGTTCTCTGGTATCTGCAGCACCGTAGCATTTCACAGCACTGCAAACTTATTCCTTCATCTCATTATTTTAAAGTTGGTCACCTGAGCCATAGAAAAGTTCAATTATTATTTTCTGGCCTGGTAATTTCCCAGCACCATCTGTTTCCTAGTGCCAGCTATGCCCTTTTTGAACTGTCTGTCCTCTCTCCTCACCATCAAAACTTTAATGGGAAATTACTTGAGTTTGACTTAGCACAGCTCTATAGACTACTTGTCTGGTCGCAGGGGACTATCATTTAGGAGCAGTGTCCATGGCATTTCCAAGGAGGAAAGAAGGAACGGTCTGTGCTCAAAGATACAGAAAATGGAAAAAAGAACATGCTTGCACTACAGGGGATAAACAGTACCCTGCTGCTTTCCCAGTTAAAGTTCTGATGATGTGCGAATAAACCCTCACTGCCAAAAAAACCCCCACAAACCACAATCCAAACCATTCCCCCCTAAAATCTAAATAATGTATTTATGTAATGAAAAATGAAAAACCAAACAGGTCCATAGAATCTTTGGCTTGAGTTATTTTGAGGGAAAGTTCAGCATTTCTATAAAAACATTGTAGTATCAAGCTTCATATAAACATAAATTTAAAACAAGCATTGGTACAACGCAGGAGAAGAGGAGGAAGGTTACCCTATAAAAGCCTTTGAAAGGTTTACTTAAGAAATAATTTTGAGGGACTATTTTAAATCTAAAATTGTACTCACAGGCAAAGATACTTCTGCTACAGAAGAAAAGAGGCTTTCTGAGGGTATAATTTATTTATTTGCAAAGATAAGCTTAACAAGTTTAATGGACTGGGTAAATTCTCATATAAAGAAAAAAGAGAAGATGTTCTCAAGTAAGTCTGTATGTGTTTTATGTTCCTTTTGAGCTGTAGAGTGTAAGCCTAACTGAGATACTTGCCCAGTATATCTCTGGAAAAGCCATCTAACAGTATCCAGTGGATTTCTGGACCCTTAAAAAGAGACTGAAACAGAAGATAATATAGAATGTGTTGTTAAAAGTTTACATTAAGAGCCAGATTTTCAAAGGACTTTACAGAGTAGATTCAAAGAGGGCCCAGATTATATAGGGCTTGAAATTTAGGTTCCAGAAAGGGAATCTGCCACTGATGCCCTCTGTACATTACATGGGAAAAGATAGAATTGGAAGGATGAGATTTGCAGCACTCAGATGCTGAATGGGGGAAGCATAAGCTAGCCAATCAGTAGTCCAATTATCAGAATAATGGCCAAGAATGGTGGAGAGCTACCATCAACTCTGCTTTATCTTACACAAACCAAGTAGGGAAGATATTTCTGGGAACAGCTTCTCTTTCAGTTATTGGTCACTTCCTGATGCAGCTTAACCAGAAAATTCCATGCTATGCTCCCTCAAATATCTTTGGAACAGTTCAGCCTTTTGATGTTTTTTTTTTTAATAGTTTTCCACAGTGCAGAAAGAAATGCGTCACTGATGTTATTGCATGTACATCACAACTAACAGGTTTTCCACAATTATCCAAAATTCATTGATGCTTGACAAACAGAAAATGCTCTGCAGGAATGGTTAAATAAAATAGGTTTTTTTTTAAAATACCACTTTATGTTACGAAAGGTAAGTGTACACGAAGACTCGGAGTAATCATAATCAAGGAAAGGAAAAGGTCTCCTTAAAGAATGCTCAAGAGATTTTGTGTAACCTTTTCACCCTCTCCCTGGCAAATCAACAGTTCTAATATGTGAGTATCTTTGAGTGATGCTTTTACCAGGTTAGTTCCTTCTTTTTGTTGTTGCCTATGAAGCATTACTTTAAATATAAAAAGTCACTCCCTTTTGCTTTTTCACTGACCTTGAATAGAACTGATATTAAAAAGCCTGCAGTTGTGATTTTGACAGTTTTAACAAAACAATGATAACAAAAGTATTCTGTCTATGAGCTGATTAGTCAAACTGCCAGCTCTCAGGAAGGATAAGTTTAGCCTTCTTCAGTGTGTGCAGAAATACCAGAAGATTTTCTCACCACATATGACACTGTTATGAAATAAGCCTTTTTTTCCTCATACACATCTTGTCCTGCAGTTTTAAGCCAAGAATGCAGTGAAAGCATTAAAGGTGCTAATAACACAGTTGCATGCTGAAGTTACTTTGAGGCATCTGGCTCTTAACTGGGTAGTGGAATCACAAATCTGAGAAATTCAGGTGGTTTTTGAGAAAAGCTGCTTGAGTTTTCTAGTAGAAAAGGTAGGAAATCAAAGTCAGTGAGGAGGACATGTGCCACGTCTTAAGACTGCAGCTTCCCTGGAATAAGGGCACTACATGCTATGGAGAAAAAAAAATGGAAACATGCTACCAAATGTTGATTGCTTATTGTTCTAATATATGTATTTTGCTTTCAACAAAGAACACCACAATGACATATTGCTTTGCTAACTACATGGCCCAACAAAAAGGATGTAGCCATCAGCAGAAAACATACAGCAAAACTCATGCAGGCTTTGTTATCTATTTCTACAGACCCCATAAATGATATAGCATGGCCAACCACAGGGGGAACAAAAGAAGTAATAAGCCCACTCACTGCAGGTGACACAAAGAAAAGGCAAACTGGGCCAAAAATACAAGAACATAGGGAGATATCAACCATGCCCCGTATCCCAACATAGCCAGGCACAAACCAATCCAACAAATACCAGAAAGATACATTACCCAATCCATTATCCTTGACTCCACAAAACTTCTCACAAACCCCCACCTCCCACAGCAGCTCCCAGCAGCAGCAGCCCTTAATAAGGAGCTCTATTGGCCTTTTATCTCCACCCTCTAATCACCACCTAAATGGCAGCTGTTTCTCATCATTTCAGGGTGTGCTTGGTCTGGCCTCCTCTCCTGGATAGCCCTCTTATGATCGAGGGTGTCCATCCCTCACATCAAGGTCTGGTATGGCATGTGTCCCCACCACTCAAGGTCTACTGGGTTGCGGCCAGCAGCAGAGCTAAAAGATCTTCTTGGTGGCAAACACAGAGGCCAACCCAGTCTTGCCCTTGATTCCAACAGGAGGCACCTGGGCAGCCTTAGCTCCTTTTACCTGGTTGTGAAATTCATCCAAGTGTCAAGTTCACTTCAGGGCTCAGGGTTCAGACCCCAGCACTTCACATATCTGTGAGAAACACTTCATACAAAGGTTTTTGATGACTACAATGATTCATTTTCTCTTTGTGTTGGTTGTGTCTTTGAATTTGTGAGTGGAAGGCACCATTTCAGCTGCTGCAAGCACTGTTTTCAGCATGGAGGACTACAGGCATTGCTTTCTGTGAGTACCTCTTGCCATCACCATTACCAGTGTTCCCAGTGCAATAGTGCATGTGCAGCATGCCTGCCCACTTGGAAGAGATTTGCACCCTATGAGAAAACTTGAAGCTAATACATGAAAAACCACAAAAATCTACGTGTGTGATTTTCTTCTCAAGTGATAGTTATCAAACTGAAAGAGGATTTTCTTGAGTTCATAAGATGAGAATTTTCTTTCTTTTTGCTGTATTGTACCTCCAACTACTTCTTCAGGACATTGGGTGGAAATTTCAGGCAAGCTGAGGTCTTGGGGAAAACATTTTTGAAAGGAGAAGTGGTTCAGCTAAGAATAGATGATTACTTTTAAATTTGCTTTTTAAAGGCCATTAAGTAATCAAAGCAACTCCTTTGACTGGGAGAAAGGCTCAGTAGACCTACGTAGTGGTGGGTCAGTATTGGTACTAGTGAACACACAGGAGGGAGCTCTGAATAACTGGGTGGAAAGTTCTGAGTGATGATCGTGCCTCATTTACCTTTAAGGATTCATTTTACTTAGATCATTCTGCATAGGGAATGATGTTATAATTAGGACACTTGGCTGGGCTGTAGGAGATGACGATGATGTTACAGTGACTCAATTTCTCACTTGTCTGTGGGATAACAACTGTTTCCTCTGGGTGTTGTAAGCATTATAATTCTGTCATGTTCTAGAGGTGTCTCCATCTCAATGTGACAGGCATCACCGGCAAAAACCTTCACATGAGTTTGTGCCTTCTAACTCAGAAAGACAAAACAAGAAAATTGAATGAATGGTGGAAATTGTGCATGCCTACTTTTTTTTTGGTAGGGATTATTTGGGTTTATTGACTACCCACCCAGAAAGATATTATACCCAGATTTCTACAATGACTAGCTTCCTGCAGGCTGTTCAGACCGTGGACTTCTGCAGCACAGCAGAGCCCTGATCCTGTTTCTGTGTGACAATCATTTCTACCAGACAAGTTAATCAGTATTTTTCATTCTCCCTTGTGAAGACTAAACTTCTTTTCTGTAGGCAGAAAAATCTTCCAATGGTTAAAACAGGCCAATCCACCTTTGTAAGCAAAAGTGGAAAGCCTTGCTGTTTTCTGAGCATGGCATGGACATAGTTTTAAATAAATGGCTTCAAAATCTGTCACATTCTGCTTCAGAAATTGGTGGAGGAAGAGGACATTTTATCTTTTCTTTCCCTTTTTTTTTTTTTTTTTTTTTACTGGCATGAGGATTGGACAAAATCTGCAATTTTGTCCTAGTTGAAATGGGTATAGAATGTCTATTATGACTGAATTGTTGCCAAGCATCTTTGGGTTAGAGAGACGAGCCTGAATAAAACTGTTGACTCTACTGGGAATATTTTCAGTTCCCTCTTCATGACTGGTTCCCCTGCTCTGCCTTTCACCATAACTTTTCTAGAAAAAAAAAAATGGGATATTTGATTTAGATATCATCCAGATAGATGCAGTCAAAGGAGCCTCTTCTTATCTGATGAGACAAACACAAAAAATTAAAATACAGGATATTGTTATGTTAAAACTGATGAGGAGCAAATGGGAAATGGTGATAATAACAGGCGCAGTGACTTTACTTTGTAAGTGGTTCTTTCTTGAAGAATTTAAAGTAAGAATTTATGCCTTTTAGCTTAGCTATAGCTGATTTCACTTTAAATCCTGCAGGCTTCTCGATCTAAGCACAGAGATCCACCCACAGGAAACAGCTTGCAGACTCAGACCTTTAGCTGGAAGAGTTAGCTGACTCGTGTCAATCAGCTTGCCGGTGGTATATACTCTCCCTACTCTCTTCTTAAAATAGCAGTAGCTAGTTGAAAATTTATTTTCATGGGGGTGGGGAGGTGATAGGAATAATAAAATAAATTCATAACCCTAGCTGTGCGTCATGGAGTATATCTCTTTATTCTTATGTGCATTAGCCATTCACATATGGTATATGGCTGCAGAGTTCACAGTAAATGCCATTCAAATGAATTTTGACATTTAAAGGTCAAGCAGCACCAACATTCATTGAGAAAGCATGATCAAAAAAAAAAAAAAGTAAAAATAAGACTCAGAATGAGAAATTAAGAGAATGATACTGTGATAACTTGCCATTTTACTTGCAAGTTGTTTTGAAGATCAGTAGGGAAAGTTTGTCTCGCCGTTCACTATGAAATACAATTCTAGAAGTGGCGTATAAAGGTAAGGATCTTGCTGAAAAATGACTACAGTACCTGTCCGTTAGAGATCAAATAGCCAAAGCTCTTTGAACAGCAAAGCAAACAACAAAAAATGATATGACACAGCTCTGCTTTTGCTGCCTTCTGCTTCTTTCTTCAAAGAGCTGGCAAGTCAACTAACCTTGCCTATGGTCCATGCTTTCCTCTATCTCTTTGCTTCTCTTTTTTTTTCCCTTTGATTTATTTATTTATTACTTTTGTATGTGTCAGACAGATAAATGGGTAGTTTTGGGAGAATGTGGTTATTAAGCAAAGAGAACCAACTGAGTTGTAAGGGGCTTCTTATTCAGCTTAAAATTCACTGAGCTGTGCTGGCAGAGGGGACTGGATATGCACACAGACATTTGCACAACATAAGGGAAATGAAACATTTTCTTCTAAACCCTTGTTGTTATAGCAGTTTTATAATAGCCATAGTCAGAGCAAAAACCTTCAAGAAGAAATGTAAATGTTTTTCTAAATTTGTTCTGTCACATAAGAACTGAAAGGTGGAACCAGCTTTTCCCTCATTACAGAACAAAAATAGATCGAAAGTACAAAGAGAAGATTAAACTCTCAACTTTTTGTGAAGGCCATTTGTGATTAACACAGAAATGTGTCAGCTTCATGCTCTCCATATTTTTCTGCCTGTAAGTCACTATTTGATGTCTGCTTTTCCGCACCATCCAGCTCACCTCAGAGTCTGCCTTTGACACATGGTTAAAATGAATCTCTAACATGGATTTTTAAAAGGCCTACATTTAGCTAGATGGAAAGAAAAACTGCATGACTGTGGTGATAATCCACACTCTTTCTCCTCCAGCTTTTGGAAGGACAAAAGGAGAGGTCTGCCTTCTTTCAAGGTATTTTCAAACTTCCAGTAATGAGTTTGCAAGAAATGTACCCCCTGAACAAAACACCATGACTGCCACTGCAGAATCCCTTATAGAACTGCCATGTAAATGCGCAAGGATGATTCAAAACTTTACCACATTTCAGCACGGAAAGGAGGCAGTGTACCTGAAATAACTTCCAATATGCAAGATTTCGGGGAAAAAAAGAAAATAAATCACAGTGAAAGGTCTCCCACTGGTAGATTATGATTATTCACTGCATCATGAAGCACATAAAATGAAGGATAAAGTATATTCAAGCTCTTAATTGATATGGCTGTTAATTTTACGAAGTTTCTAAACGCTGGTTTTACAATCCTGTTTAATAATGAAAAGAGTAAAAAGCAAACAGTACAGATGAATGTTTCAATGTTAGTGCCTGCTTTGTAAAAGACATAGCAGAGGAAGCAATATTTTTAAGTTGATTTAACTTGAATAATATGGATCATGATGAGTAGGGGGAAAAACAGTAAAATACATGGAAGCAAAGTAAAAGAGGAAAGTGAGCAATTCTAGAGGGAAAATGTTTGCCTTTTTTTTTTTTACAATAATTTCATTTTGCTTTGTGATGCACCTCTTCAATTTTAAGATTTATGCCTGTATGAATGAAAGAAAATATTACCAGTAGCTAGTTAATCTATTGTAATGTAGAACTTCTATGCATGTTAGTTTTCATGGAACTAACAGTTTTGTCTCTAAGCTTCTCCACTGCGGTACAAAGCTCGGGCATGTGCAGTGAAATGGGACTGTGGTCCTTGGGAAGAGCTCGTGCTGCTTTCCTCCTACCAGAGGCAGTCAAGATAATGAGTGGTGTTGTTAATGCATTGAGCAAGTACTGCAACATACCTTGCTTTCAAGGAGAATATCGATTCTTCTAATTATTTAACTAGAGAACAAATTAAATTATTTCTGTGAACAGCTGTTTAATTTCCTGCAGCAAATAAAGCGGGGGAGGGGAATGATGTTGTAGTAATTCTTCAGGCACTATCTGGTTATACAAGGTATATTCAGAATGGGATTTCTGAGGCACTCTGAACTTCTAGGATGCTTAACAATATTGTACACCCTGTCTAAAAATACTTCCATGTGCTTAACTGTTGTTTGTTGTGTTTGGGTTTTTTTTCCTATAGTTACACTGAAAAAACACTTCAAGGCAATGAAAGGACTCATAAGAGGCATCTAACGTGTGGACATCCATCACCACCAGCCCATGTCATGGCACAGAAGGTATTCCTGACAGATATGAGTCCTTCAGGTCCTCTATCTCAGTTATTCATTTTCACTGCTGAGTGTCACTGTACCGGGTGTATGTAACATGCTCAAGACTTGGCAAATACATAAACTGTCCCTTGTCAGGAGAAATTTTTCTTAGCCTCATAGTAACCTGGGCCATTGGTCATCTGAGTTCTGTTTGTGTGGCCAAACATGTCATTATAAAGGCATCGAGTATACGTAGAGATGCCCTCTGAGACTAAGTCCCTTGACATTCTGCTGTGAGTTACCTGGAGATACCTCCATGAGCAGCTCTGACAGTTGTATATTTATGTGTGTGTAGTGCTTTGCTCTCCAGAAACCGGAGCCAGACTTCTGTCTCAGGATTATCTATCACCTTCCCTAACAAGCTGGAACACACGCTAGAATACATCTCTCAGAAATTTAGTTGAAATTCAGGACATAGTCTAACAGTCATGGAGGTATTGGGTAGAAGGTTGGACTTGATGATCTTGGAGGTCCTTTCCAACCTTAATGATTCTGTGATTCTATGAGAAATGACCATGCAAAAGCCACCAAAGAAGATTTTTCACTCATCAAAACTTCTAAAGGAGCCATATGCCAGCAGAAGAGGCAGTGTAAGAGTGCAGCAGGTCATTAGCAGTACCCCTAGTCAAAGAAATGTTGATAGATAGCCATGCTACTTCAACAGACTCAAATCAGACTTGACTTAATTGACCCTTTGTTTTCCGTTCACAAACAAGCAGGAACAGTCAAATTTAAAGATGCCTTGAGCACTGGTGGGGACTGTCAGTTGTCCTGAAGATCTTGCTCAGGACCTTGGCAGGGCTGACTTATAGGAGGTCTTTTTTTCCTTTACACGGGTGCCTATCTTCACTTTCCTATCAGCTCAGCCAGCCTGCAGCTGAGCAATGTGGGAACACGGAGGAAAATAGCAGATAAGTTACAAAGACCATGAGTTATTCTTTCCAGGTGAGTGCAGGTTGTGTTGATCCAGTTCTTCACACCAGAATCCCACTTTCCTCAAGGACTGTCTTAACCTCAGGCTTCACCTTGCCTTTCACAGGCAGCTTTTAAAGTGCAGAGGTACAAAGCAGAATCTTCTTGTTTCTCCATATTTGCAAATAGAGTTTTACTGAGATCAGAGGTTTTCATGAGCAAAGACACTCTGTGGCTCTGTGACTGCAGCATGACACCATTGTCAGGCATATGCCAAAATCTGACTGGTAAGGATTTATTTTATTTTATTTTTAGATTTTATGTAGAGATGCACCATACTTAGCATTGGGGCTGTGGAAGGGGTCAATGTATGGTCCAGGATATAGAGAGAATGCTACTTCACAATGATGAAGGGTCTGCTCATCATTCAAAGGCAAATATCTTGTTGAGCTGAATCTAGTGGTTTCTGGCTTTTGCCAGTGTGACAAGGAGAGAAGAAAGACGTGCATCTGGAAAGAGTGAAGTAAAAAACAAGGAAGAAAAAAAGTTATTTGTACAAATACAAGAAGAATGGAGTGGTTCTAGATCAATTCCACCTGTGAGGCCATAGTGACCTCTACTATGAGCAGCAGACAAGAAAGGTGATTATTCTGTTGTGCTGTAGACATTTTTCGACTAAATCTTGTTACATGAAATTATGTTTCATATGTTATTTAGTGAATTCCAGAAATCTTAGAAAGAGTTAGAAAATCTAGGTTGCTTTAGTTGTTTTTGCCCATTTTTTTTTTTATTATTTTTTCCACATGCAGGAAATTAACCAAATTATCAGCCTATTAGAAACAAGATCCCTCCTTCAGTTGGGAAAATAGTCTTAAGATTCCATCTCAAGACAAGAAATAGAAACTGATTCGGTTTTGAGGCAAGTGAATTTTTCACTGAAATTTCCCTCTCACCACTAAATACAGAGAAAACAGTTGAATGCCTAAATGGACATAAATCTGTGTAAGGATGTGTGGAATGAAAGGGTACATGGAAGGTAAGAGTCATAGGACAAGTAAAGGCTGTGTAGCTACCTCCATGGAAGCACATCGATTTTGTGGGGATACCTGGTTAATGGTTGTTCAGCATAAAAAACAGTGGTGAGAGACATGAAGTAATAAAGCACTCCCAGATACATGAATCCTAGAGAACAGGAGATAACAGAGACAATCCTGAAGACCAGAGTGCTCAGGTCATTGATGGAGCCACTCAAGACCTTAAGGAGATTCAACCAACGCTCTGTAACTGAGAAGGAGTGGAGAACAGGTTTACCATGAGTCTCGTGGGCAGAGCAAACTTATTTTGGGATACGAGACCCCACCTGGAGTACTGTGTCCAGTTCTGGAGCCCCTATTACAAGAAAGATATCGGCATGCTGGAACGTGTCCAGAGAAGGGCCACGGGCATGATCAGAGGGCTGGAGCACCTCTCCTATGAAGACAGGCTGGGAGAGTTTGGGTTATTCAGTCTGGAGAAGAGAAGGCTCTGAGGAAACCTTATCGTGGCCTTCCAGTATCTGAAGGAGGCCTACAAGAAAGCTGAAGAGGGACTTCTTAGGATGTCAGGTAATGATAGAACAAGAGGGAATGGATTCAAATTAGAGGAGGGTAGATTTAGGTTGGACGTTAGGAAGAAGTTCTTCACCATGAGGGTGGTGAGACACTGGAACAGGTTGCCCAGAGAGGTGGTGGAAGCCACATCCCCGGAAATTTTTAAGGCCAGGCTGGATGGGGCTCTGGGCAACCTGCTCTAGTGAGAGGTGTCCCTGCCCATGGCAGGCAGGTTGGAACTCGATGATCTTCAAAGTCCCTTCCAATCCTGATCATTCTATGATTCTGTGTCTGGGATTTTGTGAGATTGTGTAAAACTTTTTATGGCATGCTTGCAGGGGCTTGTGGAAAACTGTGAAACTTATTATGGGATGTTTAAGGGAAGGCACAAGGGTGAGCAAGGGAGGGACCAAGATGGATATGGAAGGAACAAGTATATGGAAATGGAGAGGAGAGATGGGTAATAGGGGACAGCCACATACGAATAAATTGTTGGTTGTACCCTTGTCTGGCCAATCCCAGCAGCTGATCACTGCATTCCATTCTATCTTCTTATTAAACACTGTTTATAACTCTTTTCCTGTGTGAGGGTGCTCTCTATTCTGTTTTTTTTATGTCTGTATGTGTGACACACCAGGGAACTACAAGCCAGAATAGGCTGCGAGACAGCTACTGGGAAAACCCTAGCTCTGGGAACAAGGCACTAGGAGCCTGGAGGTCTGAGAGCTGCCTACTGGAGGGAACACAGGTCCAGATTTGTGTTTGTCTGAGTCTGGGTGTGAGCTCTGCTGGCAAACTTTGAGCCCGAGCCTAGTTAGCTGGTAAGCAAGAACAGGGACAGACCATTTGTATTGTTTGCATGTGAGAGCTGTTTGTGGTGGCCTGGGTCTGCAGCGTGTGGGTGTGTGCACACATGCAGCAGGAACATTGCTCAGACGGGCTGCTGGCTGGCCTCAAGCTCAGGGACTGTAGGAGCCTGGCTTTATGGGACAGGGACTGAGATGGCGGTGACTCCTCAGTCCTGAAGCCATCAGATACAGCTTCTATCTGGCATTCACAGCCCAGATGTCTACAGGCAGGGAAGCCACAGAAATGGATTCATACAATGCAAGGGTTCTCAGAAGGTGGGGTGATGAAGTCACCATCTCTGGAGGTATTTAAAAGATATATAAATGAGGTGCTTAGAGACATGATTTAGTGGTGATATTGGCAGTGCTGGGTTAATGGTTGGACTTGATAATATTAAAGGTCTTTTCCAACCAAAATGATTCTATGATTCTATGATGTTCTGGCCAGGTTAGACTGTCTCCACCAGGTTTCACTCCATGCTATGGTATACACGGAAAGGACAACAGCCATACTTTCTAGTGTAGTGTATAGTTTGGTATGAATTATTTAAATACAGGAAATCAGTAAAAGCGAAATAATAAACAAAAGGGAACAAACCCACACAGTCTTTGTTCTGAGGCTTGATCTAGGCACAAAAATGTAAGCATTAGTAAGAGGTTACAAGATCACTTAATTCTGCTTCTTCCGATGCTGCCAAAAGTTCTTGTCATTTGAAAATGCCTCACCAGTGTCTCTCAAGGTCCTTCCTTCTCTCTTTGTTCTTCTCAGGGAATACCTCTTTTCGCTAACCTTTAAAGGCTCTTATATCTTTTCCCAGTTAATGTTTTGAAGCACTGTAGAACAGTTTGAAATATGCCTACGTATACAGAGAGAGTTTATTGGAGTAAAGCAAATTTTGCCACTTATTAAATTCTTAAACGTTACCACATAAATGGATCAAGTTAAATGTCTGGCTATCTGGACAAGGTAAAATATTACATTTTTTTATGTTACTCAGTTTATATATAGCATTACCAACTTCAGTATAAACTGAGAGCCAGATTTAAAAATGCATTGGATTTTCCTGTGTGCCTAAATTAATCTTAAGTATAAATTACTATTCAGGTAACCTGTTTTTTCAGTTGAGGTTTATCTAAGTTAAGGAGCTCAGGACTTGTCTCTTGACATCTTTTAATGTACTGAGTGAGAATTAAGTGCGTGGGTTTCCATTACCTTGATTACCCTTGCCACCAACAAGAGAAACTGCACCGCAAGTAATAACAGAAGTAATAAGACCATTTCTTTCTTTTTTTTTTTTTTTTTTTTTAATTTCAGGCACTGTCAGTTTGCAGAGGAGTAAAATTCATGCTGATAAGAAGATTAAAGGCTGACTACCATCATTTGTGGTCCATGGAAAACTTGAAAGCATTACGTTCTATTGGTGCTACCTGCATAACTGGGATAAAAATAATAGCAACATTTTGCTTTCCTGAAATGGTTGTAGCTACCCATGCCTACAGGCAGTAAATAAAGCTAAGTATCACAAAGGAGAACAGACATCAGGCTCACAAATAAGAATGTCTGCTTTCAGTATGAAAATGCCTGATCTAAGAAGCTTGACATTTCAAAAAATAATTGAGAAGATTTGTTCAGCCCTACATCTCCTCTTAAAATGAAATAACTTTACACAGCTGCCTTGTCAAAGCAAAATGGTGTGTTTGAAGTGAAAGAAATGTATCTGAGTTACTGATCTCCTATTACTTGAAAATATTTATTGCATGGGGAGCACCAAGGGGTATTTATTAGACTCACTAGTTTCACTCAGATACTACTCAGTGGTAAGCAGAATGCAGCCCTGCAGGTTTGCAATGCTTCCAAGAACCACCTGAATAAAAATCTCTTTTCATTGCTCTTACAGTTTGGTTGTTGGCTTGGGTGGGGTTTTTTTGTTGGGTATGGTTTGGTTTTTTTGTTTTTGATTTTTTATCTGTGAAAAATTCAGTTCATTTAGGGTTGAATATAATTTGACTGAGGTTTTTAGAAGAACCTCAAGAATCTCACAAAGTTCAAGAAAACCCAATGCAATCTCAAATCTCTGGAATAGAAAAAAACTCAGGCACCAACACAAGCTGGCAACCAACAGATGGAAAAGTAGCTCTGCAGAAAAGGATGTGGGGATTCTGGTGGACAATAACTTGATCAAGAGCCAGCAGTGCACCCTTGTGTCAAAGAAGACCAGCAGCCTCCTGGGATGCATCAGCATTCATGTCCAGGGGAGCAATTCTTCCCATCACTTGTGAAACCATAGGTGAGTAGTGTCCATTTTTAGGCTCCCCAGTACAAGAAGGACATGGACATACTGGACGCAGAGAAAAGAGGAAGACTGTAGGATGGAATCCATCTCACTTCCCCTATCCTGAAAGTCAGTGTGGAATTCTGGTGCCCACCACGTTTTTATATGAAGCTTATCTAGTTCCCTTTAAAGAGGGTTTTCTAACTGTTAGGGTTTGTACTTTCTGAAGGAAACCCAGTGCTCTACCCAGTCTGATTTATCTTAAAGAACTAATCATACTAGAAATGGCATTTATTGTCAGTGTGCCAACTCATACTGAAGTTCAGAATTTCCTGCCTTCATCACTGTTTTCTGTCCTTCTCTTGCCAATTCATTGCACACTGGCTATCTGCTTCCTATCAGTTCTCTTGTTTCAATGAGCTTCTATTCTGGACTTAACTCTTTAACGTCTCTAAATAGGGATAGTACCATTTAATTACAAAAGCTATGTGATTACATTGACGGCAGACTACCTAGGCTTTTTTCTTCCCTCTTCCTTTCACTGTTGAAGACTTTCACACACCAGCTACGTGTGCGAAGACTGACATTTCCATGAGCTAATCAGAATATGCATATGGAGACTAAGCGGAATTTCTTCTTTTTACAAATGTTTAAGTGACACAGTCACATTGGGGTGCTTTATTCTAGGAAACAGAAAAGATTCCTGACATAGTAGTTTATTTCTCATACTTTGAAAAGTTGTAATAATTACTTTCTGTTTAAAAATATTCAAGAGAAATTCTTGCTATTGTAGGGTGAACTCGGCCATTAATTATTTACATTTTCTCCTTTATTCAGCTATGCTTTCTACATAATTAAAAATTCCTTCCCATCCAACAAGAAGTCTGTGTTCCAGCTGAGTTTGAGTCTCCTAGAGGGAAAGGGGTTTTTTGTTAGCGATGGTTTTTAGTCATCCCCTGCTGGTATCCTGTCGTCCAGTCAAAACAGAATGAATTTGCAAGAGGCTTCCAGCAGCAGAAAAATCTCAAAAGCTTTGCTGCAGAATAGTGCATACAATGTACTGGAAAACAATTCAGCTCATAGTGCTGGAATATAAAATCATAGTAACATACCACTAATGAGTTTGACACACTAAGTCCAATACTGATTGGAAACAATTTCACATAGTTCTTGTGCGTTGTCCAAGTGGAAAGTGTATGTAGCAAAGAGGCTAACTTGCATAACTAACTTATAAACAAACTTATATAACAATTAACTTATAAAAATGTATGGAGTGAACCAAATAACCACATAGAAGTTTTAAATGACTGATAAATATTTGATCAGATTTCATCTTACTTTGGTGAAAGCCATGTCTGCTCTGACTGAGAATATTGTGAAATGCAAAGAGCAGTCAGGTATCTAATATGATCTAGCATCCAGATGAAGAATTTTTGAAAAAAACCCAAACGTTTCCTAATTAGCTTAACTCACTGGACTCTCAGTGCTGATGTGAGGAATTGGCAGGTTCACACACAGGTAGGTATGGATTCTTCTAGAAATCATTGAAACGAAATCGGAAAATGGTCTGCAGATATCTACAGCAATGTCACTACCGCATTCTGGAGAAATCATCATGTAAATTTGAAAAGCACAGGTGACAATCTAGATTTTGGTTGTAATGCAGAATGGAAGGCTAATCTGAACATTACCTGCATTTTAAAATCAGTTTACTTAAATGCATGAACACAACTGAATGGACACATTTTCTAATACTTTTTTTAGTATACAAATAAGGCGGTATGGCAACGCCACTCAGAAAAGTAATGTGGGAGTCACATACACAGCCTGCTTGCACATCTATCCTGTTCCAGGGAATGTAGATCAAATACCACTGGGTAAATCTTTTCCTTGTGACATTCTGATGGGGTTTTTTTTGATCATTTTTTGCTGCAATATTGTAGACCAATGTCAGAGACATCAAGATTTATGGAGTCCCTATCTGAAAACAGCATTAGCAGGATGTTCTCAAAGAGCTGCTTCTGAATGGGCTGCCAATCTGAGATATCAGAAGGGACACACTCTCTATTATCATATGCATTATTGTGAGCCATTTTATTCAAATGAAAAGTTTATTGCCCAATTTATTCTGTATTATCTTTCTGTCATCTTCCTGTTTTGCCTAGCTTTTTATGTAGTTCTCATCCTTTTTAAAAAAATCATGTGAAGAATGTGCTACACAATACTGCTGTGCTGAAAGTTTTACTAAGAACGTAAGATTTTTTGTGGTTTATGGCCAATTCAGACAACTGATCTGTTACGGAAATTACTAATTTTAAATTGTTTTATGCAATCAAAATATTTGGAATATACAGATGCTTTCCAAATGCTAATCAGTTATCATATTATTTTTTTGTCCGGTAGACTGTAAATTTGAAAGTGTATGTTACAGAGCCAAACATGTTTAGGATATTAGACAAAAGCAACAGCACAAATTCAGACAGATGATGCTCTGCCATATTTTTGTGTATGGCTCAGTAAACTTTATTGCCTAATACTTAAAATATAGTATTTAACAATGATATTTTATTCATTTTTTTGCAGACGTCACTCCTGGTCACAATATAGAATGTAAATCCTCATTATCCTGTTTTATTCCTCAATCATTCTTGATTTTGGGACTGTGGTAGCCCCTGAAACTGGTGAAAAACCCAGTAAAAATTTTTTTTTTTTTTTTTTTTTTTTGCTATAGTGAAGGTTTAGCATGAACAATGAACTCTTTAAATTATTTTAAGTTATTCCAGAATAGCTTCATTTATTTGAGATTTAATCTATGGAAATCACAATTTTCACACAGTTCATAATAGCATGGAAGCTCACAAGGAGCTATATAATGTGTATTCATTTTTGCCTTAAAAATGATTTCTCTAAACTTGGGTTTCCTATAAACATTGCTTGATTAAATGGAACTTATTTTAGAGCCCTCCTTGAACAAATCAATTACCTCTTGAAACTTTTGCAGTATCTAGCATACTAAACTCATCAAATTTAGTTTCTAAAACAGATAGTTTTGTATAGTGTTCTACTAGTTTCTGAAGATTTCTGGAGTAATTATGGCAGAACTTCCCTTTATAAAACAAATTATTTTTACTCTCTAGCAGGACCTTGTTCTGCTAAAATAGGAAATTTGACAATAAGATATTTTATTAGGAAATAAATTCTCAGTAACTTTGAAATATGTGAATTAAATTAGCTATGTAAGGGCTTGGTTGACAAAACTTTTACCTAAATGGTAAAATACAAACAATTAGGGCCAACTTTTAATAAGATTACAGTTCTATTATTCCAGGAAATATTACTATTTAAATGCTCCTGAGCCTGAAGGAAATTATTTCATGGTTTTTTTTACTATAACTGTGAAATACAGTATCAAAGGCCACAGTCATTATTTTTCTGCACCTGTGGTATGGAGTTAAAAGCATCTTGGTACTTTTTTCCTGTAATCTATCTTGTCTCTATGAGTTCCATGACTATGCTGCTTGTTTTCTCACAGGTCACAATGATTTTTCTTTTACTTAATTTTCTCCTCTCATTGAGTATGTGGAAGAAATTCAGATCCCAGCAATACTGAGCTGCCTATGCAGCTGTCTGTTAAACACTGAGGCACCTAAAGCTGACTAGCATTCTTTTTCTTTGGCATGCAGTGCTTCCAGGGCATACCCATAATACTTTGTGTCGCTGCACGTCTGGCAAGTATCAGCCTTCACAAGGTGAAATACTCCAGCACAGCTCATACCTAAAACCTGCAGAGGTCTAGAAACTTAGGATGAAATTCATTTCACTTTAACGTTGCAGCCTGCTTTCTGTTTCTCGTTCCCTACTTGCACTTTATGGGAGGCACAGGCAGTTGTGAAAGGGCTCAGATGCCTAGAGCACAAACAGCTTTTTAAGCTTCCACTTTCATTATGACTACTCTTCTTAGGACTCTGGAGGATATGTTCCTACAGTTTTGAATGAAGTCAAGGGTGGTTTACCAAGCTCACACCTTTTTATGCTTTTCATACCTGCATGTATGAATAATTTTTTTTTTTTTTTGCTTCCCAAAACAAGAGATAAAATATTGTCTCTTACAATGACACAACTGGTGAAGCTGAAACCTAGAACCTGTGCTGTTTAAGTGGTTGATTGCAAAACACATGACCGATGTTAAAGGAAAAATGCAAATAACCGGAATGAATTTAGATCAAGCCATTGAGCTTGATTTCTTTGAAGCTGTATTCCTTGTTAAAATTCAGCTTTAACCTGTGATAACACAAGATGGCAAAATCATTTTTAAATGCATTTATTTTTAATTTGAGAGAGACTATCAGAGAGAGATTGATAAACAAAAAGAATTTTGTGCAGCAGCAGCTGAATGTCAGAGAAAGAGCAGTAAGGTTCATATTCTCATTTTTCACAGGTGACTTTATTTTTTTTCAGAGAGCTATTAGACCGTCTGAATGGTTAATGGGGAATTATGTATTCATAATCTGTTCTCAGGGGGTACTTCAGAACTAATAGATATCTTAGTTGCCCAGTTGTCTTCTACATCTTGGCTCCCTGCTTTTCAATACTGTATACATTAGTTCAGTGGTAAGTATTCTTTTAGACCAAAACATTTAGTTCACCAAAAAATATTCTCCAAAGATGTATCTCTGAGCCTGCATGAGCTCTAACTCCTCCTGCATTACATTCTTCCAACCCACTCTCAGTAGGCTTTGCAGCCTCAAGCAACCTTACATGTCTCCCCCAGACAAGTAATACATGCCTTCTGTTTTATGCTATAAAAATATTGTTCTTGATAGGCTGAAACAAGATTCTCTTTTTTTTTTTTTTTTTTATGACAATTTCAACTAAAAAATACAAGATATTTTAAAAAACCCAGTTGTATCTCTAAGTAACCAGGACACCATGTAGATCCTTGAGGAGGAAGCCCAGGGCCAGTGTGGATACAGACATCTTGTTTGAGCAGAGGAACCCCCAGTGTGGACATGAGCCATTTTGCACCACACATCGTGGGGCCAGGGGTCTCCATGTAATGAATCCATTTAGCAACGCAGGTACAGCCACAGAAACTAAGCTTTACCAATTTTTGAGGCTGCTGATGGCAAACTCGCAATTGTGTTAGTGGCAACAAACTACAAACAGCAGAACTCCCCTCCCACCCCACCTTCCTGCACAAAATATGCATGTTTTGGTCCCACTCATATTTCGTGTGAGGTTTTTGTACCTTGCTGAGGTATCCAAACACTTTAATGTGTATCATTCCACACAAAAAAAAAAATGTTTAGACAAGTCTAAATACCTGTACTTGGCATACACTTCTGCATATCCCTTACTTCAATGCAAATAATTAGCTTAATTTGGTCTCAGTGATTAGGTGAGATTAGGTGCTTAGGTCCCAAACTATGTTCAGAGTTTAAGTGAGCAAGACAACTTTGTATAGGCCTGCTCCACAATGACCTCTAAATAAAAATACCTACAGTCCAGTGACTTCAAAGACCATTAGTCAGTCCCTTGGATACTTTCTATCTACCTATAACAAAATGGATGTCTTTTTACATTTGGGGAAACAGTGTCCAGTCATAAACTATATTTTGTTATAGCCATACTTAGCTTTCACTCGTATGTCTGCTGCTCTTGCAGCCCTTGAAGTGATTAAGAAATTTGCTAGTTAGCAATGCACTGAATCAGGATGAGATTATCTTTGATACAAATGTGTAAATCTAAGATGAACAGCTAAACACAGCTTTCCAGCTCTGCAAACTTGGCTATGCTTTAGTGAAGCTGAGTTCATTCATGAGAGCTGTTCTCACAGTTTTGAGCAGCACATGTAATCTTTCCTTACGTAATTACACTTTTTTTCCTTCATTCCCTAGCACTTTCTTAAAACTACTAGGCACACAAGGTATTTTGTGATATTTCTAAACAAAGTAAAATTCCGTGATTCTTACAGTTTAATTCAAGGCAGAGATTTAAGTGATTACTTAGGTTTATTGATTTGTAGGAGGCTTAAGTATACACTTCAATTAGCATACAGGTAAATATGCTACTAAATTATAATCCTGGTTTGTTTGACAAGAATTGCATTATCTGTCCTGTATTGGTCAGTCTAGGTCACCCACACTCAACTGTCCTTTTGGATGTCGCCTTCATCTCACCCCTCTAATATTTATTCTCTATTTGTCCTTTGGTGATTTAGAAAGTGCTTCTTTGTTTACTTTTAGAAAGCAAACCTTTTCATGATGCAGATTCCCCACCTAAGCAGTCTTTCCATCACTAGCTAAAGATGTAACATCTATATCTGTATTTACTGAGGAAGATGCTTTGAGTGTAAAGAGAATTGACTTGATTTTTTTATAACTGATGTGATCAGCAACAATATTAATTTTCAGACCTCTTCAGTCTGATGGTACCTTTTTGCTGCTCTGGTCAAGATAAAACATGAAGCACGAATCATAAATAAAACATTAAATATACAATATATCACCTCACCTATCTTTCAAAATCCGTCTTAGAAGAAAACATTCAGAAAAGTTCTTCAGAAGGTATTTCACAGCAGTCTGTAACGCAGTCTGCAGAGAAACTCCTCCAGTCCTTGCCATTTCATAAACAAGGACCATAACAAGAATTCTTAGGGACACAGTGGGGACTTTCTTTCATTTCTTATTTAGTTATTATTTGGCATTTTGGGGTGCAAGGAGACAATATTCAGAGCCTGCCATCACTGTTCTTGTATCATCATGACCTGTATCTGCACAGGAGGCAGCAGAGAGCCTTTGAGCTTGCTATCAAGAATACATAGGAGCCCTTCACTGACATATTCTACCTGGATGATAGAAGCAAGAGAGAAAACTAGACAATACTTGAGGATCACAGAGGCACAGGGGGGTGATGGACAAGCTGAAGGATTAAATCTTTATGAAGATCCAGGGTAGAAACAAAACTGAGAAGGTGCTGTCCATCATTACTTGAGACATCCCCAGTATCATGATTCTGAGTCCTTTAACTCAGAACTGTGTCACCAGAAGGGTAAAAGGTTTGCCTTTCTCTGGCCATGGCAAGACACAACTACCTGAAAGGGGCCTACAGGAAAGCTGGAGAGGGACTTTTTATAAGGGTGTGTGGTGACAGGAGAAGGGGCAATGGTTTTAAACTAGAGCAGGGGAGATTCAGATTAGACATTGGGAAGGAGTTCCTTAGTATGAGGGTGGTGAGACACTGGAACAGGTTGCCCAGAGAAGCTGTGGACACCTCATCCCTGGAAGTGTTTAAGACCCAGCTGGATGAGGCTTTGAGCAACGTGGTCTAGTGGGAGGTGTCCTTGCCCATGGCAGGGGTTTATAACTAGATGATCTTTAAGGTCATTTCCAACTCAAGCTATTCTATGATTCTATGTTCCTTCTGCTAAAGTCTGGGCATTTTGTCTCAACAGGGTTTCCAGAGCACTTGGTATGGAGAGCAGAGATGAATGTGCAGACACATCCCCTTTTCCTGATACTTCCTTTTCTCGAATGATAACTCATACAATACTAATTTTCACAAGCTACTGGTCTGATTAACAGTTTCCAATTGTTAGTATAAAAGAACTGTTAATTTTGTAAATTTCTTAATACTCTACATGTAACCTAATAGTTACAAGGATAAGAACTCGACGATTACAATCTAAATTGAGACTAAGAAGAAAAAGGGTATCTTATACCCAGTGGCCCATTACATTCCCCCTCAGCTTTTAAGACTTGTTTCTATACCATTTATATTACAGTCACACGTAAAGGGCCACCACTGTACCTTCTCTCCATTGCACTGTGCTGAATCTTGCGATAAATGGCAGTCTTTAACAACTTTGATAGGAAGCGTGTGCTTGCAAGTATTGCACAAATCACACCATGGCAAACATTCTTGAATGAAAGCCTGAGAAACCAACCTCTCAAAGAGCAGCTATGTTATATATGTTATAGGTTTAACCCTAGCTCTCTAGGAGTTAGATTTATGATTGGTTGGGTTAGGCTAAATTTCCTTTAAGGATACTGCCATGTATTTCTAATTTTTGAAAAACAAGGCAATTTAATTTCCTGCATTTTAGCTCATTCTTGTATCCAAGAAAAGAAAAAAAAAAAGCTACATAAGAAACTCACAAGAAAAAGAGGATGGAGAGGCTAGGATATACAACATGAGAGGTTCTGTACAAACACTAAACAGTTAACCTCCCCTGTCTTATTTTTCAGTAAGTCTAATGTGTGTATGTATATATCCTTTTCCTGTTTGTCTCTCATGATCACTGATCCTTCCCAAAGTATATCTTCTTATATCTGGCTTGTAGGCAGTCCCTTGTCTTTCATCTTTATATAACCATTCTCCCCCTCAGTTCTTAACGCAGCAGCCTGTTTCTTCCTCTCAGCTCCCACATGGCAATCATCCTCTTTTGCTATATAGATACGCAATCCCTCAATGCTCAGCACAACTTTCTTAAAGCTGGGAATATACCTGTTCTGCTTTTGTTTTACTTGAGGGAAAAAGCGCTGGGATTCCTTGTATATCTGTGGGACAATAGCAAGTATTTTAAGCCATATTGTCTTATAATAAAAAAACCTCAAACAGATACATTATTCGTTTAAGGTGTCATCACATAAACTTGCTCTGCTTACAGTTTGGAAGACATTCCACACCTTACTGTTTTAAGTCGACACTGTGAAATACAAGTGGGACTGACCAAACATGGGCAGTAATTAGTGCTCTTCAAAACCTGTAATCGGAGTTTTTATCTTGCACATAGCTGTGAGAGCATACGAGAACAGGTAGATATGAGAACACATGCTCCCACTGATAAGACCAGTGACTTTTCACATGTCATCATCACACACAGTCACAATACTCTTAATACACAGCATACATTTTAAAAGACTATCTTTACCCTCTTTCCTCTTTTTCTTCACCTACCTTTGTGCCTTTTTTTATCCTTTCTCACCCAGAGGCTTTGTGTTTCCTCTCTGGTTCGAGAATGAAAAAGTATGAACATCACAAACTCTGCAGGGAGTTCAGGAAAATCACTCTTACAATGTCGTTTCCTGCAGTTTTCATGGCTTCTTACACAGACAGAAGCACAGAAAAGATCCCGAATCTAGGGCAATTCTTCCAGCTTTGCACTATACAGTATGTGGCAGTGGGGAAGCTGAGGGCTCACTGTGTATGTCCAGCAACAATGAAGCAATCCTTGTTTAACGAGAAAGGAGGAAAAAACCGTTTCCTATCCCAGATGCTGAAGTATTCATCTTACTATGGCATTCAGTCTTTGTTATGAGACACCTCAGCTGCCTTGTAAAATACAATTATCAACTTCTAACAGTATTATTTTATCTCATAAAATAATGTTTGATACAGGTACATTTTCCAAAATTATTCATGCAACTGAAAAGTAATTATTATTCTTTTTCTTTCTTTTTAATCCACCTTGACCTTTTACTTCCATTTCCCTCTTGGTCCCTATTTCCTTTTGTCAGTGGAAAGGGGAGAAAACAGAAAACAACAGAAATTGTGAGTATCTCCAGGGTTAAGATGTCCACTGTTTGCTGGACTATTTCTATATTCAGCATCACCAGGGATCAGATTAAATATGGATCCCTGGAAACCACAGTCTAGGAATTATGTCTTTGAGTAGTAGGCAATAGGGTTATGCTCCTGCATGCTATCTGCCTGTAAACACAACTTCAGCAAGCCAGAGGAGGATGCTTATTATTCTGCAGTCCCGCTTTCATTCTGGAATATGAAGTAGTATAAGAAGGGAAATTTTCCTGCTAAGATTATGGATGTTCGGGGAATATGCTGAGCTGCCCAAGGAACATACAGGCATTGCAGAAATGAATGTGTCTGGCAGACATTTGCCAAGACAAGAGGTTTTCTGCACTTATTTCACTTTGTTTTCTAAGGATGCGAAACTCAGAAAATTCAATGAGGCTCAGTGCAAAATTAGCTCAGTGCAAAATTAGTATGGAGCAAGTACTGGCAACCTGGGCACCTACATTTCATTGTCAACTTTCAACATGCTTTTGGCTGTGCTAAGGCAGGACCATCCATCTTCTCCCAGAGGCTCTTCAGACTCTGGAGGGTCACTGTCAGCATGCTTCCCTTGGAGAGCAAGACATACCCATCAGCTGCCTCCTGATCATTTGCAACCACTGTAATAAAATCAGATGAGAGGAGAGAGCTCAAGCACGCCGATTTTCTTAAAACGTTATGAAATTAGACAGCTGGGTAGAGAGGAAGGGTATTTGTGTCTGTGCTGAGGAAAACATTGAGAACTCATTCACCATTGGACATCAAAGAATCAACATAGGAAAGGTGTGGTACCAACTGAACTCTATTTGTTCTGCTGCTTTGGGAACAATTTTTTCAGCATCTGTCTTAGGTGTGAGGCAATTTTGTGCATCTGATGATAAATTGTGTTTAATCACTTCTACATGGCCAATGACTTTCACCTAGCTCAGTCATTATCATAGTATCGTGCTATGGATTATCAATTCTGAATTTGTTCCCTTTTGCAGGTTTGATACAGAGTTTTACTGAAAAAAAATAATAAAACGAGTCTAGGTTATTTACTAAGAATGTGAATTTAAATAATTTCTGGGAGATACTTTTATTTTGCTTTTAAGGCATATTTTTTTGCACCTTTTGATCCTCAAAACGGATTTAAATAGATCAGCTAACATGGGAAACGTGAAAATTTTGTAATTCTTGAACAGCTGCTATCTACCATCTTTTGTTGTGTACCACCTTATATAATCCTCAAATCTAAGATGCTGAAACTGGAACTAATACTCCTCATAACACATGTAAGATATATTAACTAGAAAACTAATAATGCTGAGGGCAATTATATGTGTTCAAGTACTCAAGAATAAAGAAAAACCTTTTTTTCTGAAAGATCAGATGACAAACATTACATTGCTTCAGTTTTCAATAAAAGGCCTTAGGCTGCCAGACAACAGTGGAAAAGCTATGATGACTTTTAAGGAGGAAGCTAGAACAGATGAAATATTCACACACTAACTTAAAATAATCAATTAAACCATCTGAAACTAATGCATAGTTACTAATACATAGTCACTAATACACAGGATACTGAGGTTGTATATTTTTCTCTGCTATGTGCAAGAAATAATAATTTATATTAAGTCACTTGCCATCTTAAAATGATTGAGCCTCATGTTTTCTGCATGGTTTAGTACTTTCAAAGTGGGACAAGTAATTATCTCTTACATAATAAACCATCTGCATGGATATAATTAAACATTTGCTTAGTTGTGTTTGATATTAAACCAGAAGAAGAATGTGGTTAAGCAGCATTTATCACGCAAAAGATACCAAAATCAGCTGAAAATCCATCTATAACGTCCTGGTTAGATGCTAAGCTTTTGAAGAGGTCTTGAATAGATCTCAAATGTGATGCTGCGTAACTCAGGTTGACATGGTAACGTGCATAGTAAGGAAAATCTCAGCTTTATTAGCAACTTCATTTTAATTCCCTCCCCTTTTCGTATACTCTCAGTTTCTGGAGTAAATGTATCTTAAGAGCCTCTGATTGTAACTCATAATTATTTGGCATAATTAAGATGGTGTGCTAGTCTTTTATTTTGTAGGCAGCAGAATAGTAGCAAGTCTATGAGATGAATCCCTAGCAGCATTTTTTAATGACCATGTTAAATTTAGTGCTGTTCTGAGAGAGATTATGTCTATTGCTTGGTTAATGGGATTCTTCCTATATTAGGACTGATCTGACAGCATTCTGCCAGAGAAAACAGGCAGGAAAGAAGAAATTTTCTCTATAAAGCTACTCTGACCAACCTATAAGCTTCATTGGGTCAATGACCAGAGCCAAAGGCCCTGAAGGCTCTTGCTGAGCAGACAAGACCAGAAGTGCCACAGTTTGAGAGCACAGGCTGAAGGAATGACAGCAGGGTAAAAAGGGACCCTGTAAGACAGAGGCAAAAGCAAATTTACGAGAACAAATCTGAGACATAGTCGACACTGGGGATATTTAGATAAAACTGAGGCTTCATAGATGATCATCCCAAAATTGTAGGTCTTAAAGTAATATAAAAATATCTTTAGATTGTTTAAAAATAATTCTCTCTAAAAGCTTTATTTCTTCTGCAAAGTAAACCATATTTTGGTTTTAACAAGGATTCACATCTTTATACATTCCTTAATTATCTTCTGTGCATGAGAGAGCACTAGAGATTGCTGTATGGTGTGGGATGTGTCTAGCACCTTATAGCACGTGATTGAGAGAAGGGAGGAAGTGATGGAACTGAAGAGCTCAGATATCATCTGAGGAACACCATAGTCAAAGTAGGAAAGCAAAGAGCTACGCTGCATGAATGCATGAGGACAGCTAAATAGGAGAGGCAGGATCTGTTTCACCATGAGACACTTGACAGGTCTACTGGATACAGAGTCCCAAAGGTACTCAAACTCATTGAACCTTTTGGGTAACTCACAGACGATAAATAGAGTACTTCAGCTCTGAGGCTGATAGAAGGACAGGAGAACTGCAAGATTCTACACAGGATAAATAAAGGAATAGTCAAAGAAATCAAAAAAACTGCTTAGTTGAAGCTTTCCTTGCAACCATAACCTTGGTCACTCTATCAAGAGGAAGGAAACTCCTTTTTTATAAGGAGTCACATGGAGAAAACAAGAGGGAATGGTTGCAGGATGCTCCAGGGGAGATTCCAGTTGGAGTCCAGAAGAAAATTCTTTACAATGAGAACAATCAAACATTGGAATAGTGTCTTGGAGTGATTTTTGTCTTGGAGTTTATCCTATGTCATCTGCCCATGCCCAGAAGAATGAATTTTATGCCTTTCTATGTCTTTAAACTGAGTCTGAGAAGGGAGAGGAGAAGTTCTGGGTTTTTTTTCTTTTCCCTCAAGGTTACGGGTTTTTTTTTTTCCTGTTGTTTTGGAAAGTGATAAGGAGGAATACAGAGAGAGGGAGGAGGCACCGGTTTCCTCTTGGCTTTCTCGCGGCTCGGCTCGGTCCCCTTCGGGAGACAAGAGACGGAATTTTGGTTTTCCTCCTTCTGGGATT